>RJWM01022748.1:0-33176 GCA_004363535.1 Dasyprocta punctata
ACACACACACACACACACACAGAGCAAAGAGAAGGAAAATGGAAAGCATTCATGCAGACTGCCACCTGCCTCAGAGAGATCTACTTCAGAAACACTTCCTCAGGAGACTTCCCCTCAGGAGTTTTGTTCATCTCCATAAAGCAGGGCAACTTTTTCAATGGAGATAGCAGTAAAGGAACGATGAGATGCAGATGAGTAGTTTTTTCAACTGCAGGGCCTAGTGACCAGAGATTTGGTCAAAAAAAAAAAAAAAAGGTAGTGGTTTCCATTAGGTTATGCAGCAGTATGAGGATGGAACAGGGCCTCTAAAGTAAGATTAAGTTTTAGCTCTTCTACTTATTAGCTGAAATAATTAATTTCCCTAATCTATAACATTAGCATCAGTTGGAGGTAGGGTTGAAATTCTGTGTATGGAGAGAGAGAGGGAAAAAGATATGAGAGACGTGGGGAGCAAGAGAGAATCTGGGACATATAATAGGCTCTAAGTGTACGAAATTCATGATGTCTGATAGGCACTCAAGCAGCTGTTTAATTGAATGAAAAACCTCCTTCTTCAACAGAAGCTACTCTGAAAATTGGTTTCCTTTGCTTTAGAACTAGAGAAGAAAAAAAAATACAACTGCTCAGAAGTAGAGAAGGAATGAATTCTAAGGTCCTAGAGCACATAAAACAAGCACAGGACTTGCATTTGAAAATGTTTGACTCAGTGGTTCTAGACTCTAAGAATAATGTACTCTGTTCCCTCAAAAGCTTTTGGACAGTACTATATCCTGAGAATAAAAAAAAGAAGATTCCAAGTGACCCCTTTCTCTGTTTCCAAGACCAGATTAAATAATCTTCCTATGTGTGTTCATGGCACTCGGTACTTCCCAAATGTATCCCCCCGCACTGTCGCTGCATGTTCTCTTGTGTGTCTTGCCAAGTAGATGATGAGCTCTGTGACCATAGAACTCAGTGCTATTCTCTTTTTAATCCATAACAGAAGCTCGGCATGTACTTTTGAATGAAAAAAATTAAACAGCCGCTTTAAAACATTTGCCATTGTTGGCCTAAAATCATCCTAAGGGACTCTTGTTCCCCATATGCTCCCCCTAATCCCAAGATTGCACCCCTCCAGATCCCCTTACAAGGAAGAAACTTCTCTAGTTCCAGCATTTAGGCCAGTTAGGTATCTGCTCAGGATGTTCCCCATCATGTTAATCCACTCAATAAATTGTACTTTAAAACAGGATCTCACAATACCGGGCCCAATGGCAGTGGTACAGCAATGAATATACCATGGCCCCTCTTGGAGAAGCTCATGAAAGAAAGTGAGCTTGGATGAAGGCTCTGATTTTCAGAGAGGCCACTAGCCATTAGCCAAAAATATTTCTGGATCAGTAACTATACCCTATCATCAACTTGACTTTGTAAAAATTACAATGTGGCTTTAGGACCTGGTACATAGCGTACATTAACTAAATATTTGGATAAAGGAGTGAACAGGACAGAATGGGAATTTCAGGGAGCTTCTGTTGCCATGGGCAGATATGGGGAATATAAAGCAAATGTTAGAAAAGTCTCTATACGAGTGAACTGGTTTGGGGTAGCCACTGATCTGATATGCCCACCTCAAGTGTTTCCTATCATTTTAGAAGTCCTGGGGGGGGTCAGGTGTGCTTTTCAGAAACATTTCTTGCATCTACATATGTGAAGCAGTGCTAATACCACAGCTAAACATCTTGTGGTTGCATTCAGAGCTCTCCCAAAATTCTTGCATCCTATAAAACCCTGGCTAACTAATCTTGAAAAACCATCAGCTACCGGAAAATTTCCTGCACCTGGACTACCTTTGGCCCCACAGAATACTCTGCTAGCTTGTGGATGCTCTGTTATTGATAAGTTCCAATTATTTCGTTTTAGACTTTTCTGCATTAGGCTGGTTTTTACACTTGAGGGAAGGGAGTCTGCAAATTCCTGTAGGACTGGGCCCACAGTCAGTGTCTAAGTTGGTTGTTGGTGGAGTAGTTTTCAGTGTGTCACCCCACCCAAGATCTTCCTCGCAGCCAATGCAAGCCTGCAGTGAAGAGTAGGAACACAATCCTCATCTATTCTAGAGTCTTCACATAGAAGTTCACTTCATTGGCCCCCATTTTTGCTTGGGCAGATAGTGCTAAAGACTGTAGGAAATCAGACAAACAGGAGAAAAAAAGAAAATCATGAATACAACTGAAA
Source organism: Dasyprocta punctata (assembly GCA_004363535.1). Taxonomy (NCBI): domain Eukaryota; kingdom Metazoa; phylum Chordata; class Mammalia; order Rodentia; family Dasyproctidae; genus Dasyprocta; species Dasyprocta punctata. The sequence goes on from RJWM01022748.1 coordinate 2,215, forward strand.
TACTGCAGATTAAATGACTGAAATCTCCCCTTTCTCTAAAAACAAATGCTTGCTAAATGATGACGAGCTTAAATCCGACAGCAGTTTATCCACTCTGTAAAGTCTCATCGGGAGTCCTCCAGCAAGTGGTTGAAAGGTCAACTTGTTTCGTACCAACTCGGACTCAAAAGATTATTCTCTTGAAGGATGGAGAGAAAAGAAAGGGATGATTTTCATCCACTCCAGAGAGAAATCCAGAAGAGGCTGGAGGTGGGTGTAACCGAAATGTGTCCTATGAAACCCTTGTTTGTGTTCACCCAGGGCTGCTAACACAGAGGCTCTCCCACCAATCTTCAGGTTGAATCAAGCCCCCGCCACGACTTGCTTCAAGGAGGCTTTGACAGGAGGAAAGGTCACGACCCCCCTCCCAGTCTGAACTGGTGGTCGGGGAGGAGCGGGCCCAGAGCGCCCCTCGCAGAGCCCACTCTCAGCCAATGGGAGCCTGAGGTTTCGGGATGATGAGCTGCGGGTCCGCCGCTGGGCCAATCAGGCGCCAGGCGCGGTCAGGGGGAGGAGAAGCGAGAAGCCGGGGGCGATGGAGACGCAGAGACATCTACAGAAGTTTCTCACCTTGGAAAGCCAGAGACGCTCCCGCATCTCCAGCACAGCTCCACCGCATCGCAAGGGAAGGAGCCCAAGTTAGTCCTTCCATCTCCTCACACTTCAGGGGAGACTGGGGGCTGCTGAGGGCCACTGTCATTGGTGGTCTTCTTTTTATATTTTCTGCAAGGAGAAAGGGCGAGGGACAACTTGGTGCTGGGGAACTGACCTCAGCCCTGTGGACCTCTGGAGAGGTCGGGCCGAAGAGGAGCAAGCGGGGCTGGGGACTCCATGCGGGGCCATGGACAGAGCGGCGCTCCTGGCCCTGCCCCGCCTGTGCGCTCTGTGGGCGGCCCTGCTCGCGCTATTCCCCTGCGGAGCTCAAGGCAACTGGATGTGAGTACGGGGTGTGCAGAGGCACGTGGGGGTATGTGGAGAAAGGGGTGCCCAGCCCAGGGAACCTTTCTACTGAGGCCGGGAGAGGTGGGGCGGAGACCCTCGGTCGGTGACCTAATTTTTGGGAAAACATTTGGGTTGGGGAGGAGAGCAGGAAGGTGGCTTACGCCAGGGGCGGCCTTGTGTCACAGGTGGTTGGGCATCGCCTCCTTTGGGGTTCCGGAGAAGCTGGGTTGCGCCAACTTGCCACTGAACAGTCGCCAGAAGGAACTGTGCAAGAAGAAGCCCTATCTGCTGCCCAGCATCCGCGAGGGCGCCCGGCTGGGCATCCAGGAATGCAGGAGTCAGTTCAAGCACGAGCGCTGGAACTGCGAGGTCGCCGCCGGCCCTGCGCTCGGCTCCGGTCCCCTCTTCGGCTACGAGCTGAGCAGTGGTGAGTCCCGGGGCCCCGGGGGGCTGACGGGGAACCGAGGGCGACGACTCCTCTGCCACTTTCTTCCAATAAAGTCACTAGTGCTGGCGTGGTCCCGCAGCTCTCCGGATCTCGAAAGAGGCCGTGGAGGGCAGGGAATTGAGATCGCAGGTGCCGGCCCGCAGGGGGGCGACTCCCCCAGTGCAGCGCGCGGGCTAGGGCGGCACCGCCTAGCGCCCTCCTGCCCGCGGCATCCGCCCGAGCTGGGAAAACCTCGGAGCCTCCCCCGGGCGACCCTCGGGCGGCGCAGCGCCCCCTGCGTGAGGCACCAGCTGCAGAAACACGAGGTCGGCCGCGGGGAGTGTGACCGCCGCCGCATCTGCTTTGATTTAACCGGCTCCAGTGCGCACCGAGCCCCGGACAAGTGGCTAACTGAAGAGAGGCCCCCAGGTTGGTGACTCCCAGGAGCACTGGGTGGATGAAAAGAAGGACGATTTTAAAGGCTCCGTCCCGGACAACCCAACGTGCTGCCAACCTGACCGCGATCCCTTTAGCTCTGGCCTCAGTTTTCATTTCCTTCTCTCCCTCCCTCGGCGCACTCCCGCGGCGCGGGGAGCAGCAATAAAATAAAATAATAGAGAGTTCTCCGTCCGCATGCGTAGGGACTTGGTAAGGATAAAGGTTAGAGGGAGTCAAGATTGTTCCAGGAATAACAGTGAATTCAAAGCGTTTTAGGACGGGGGCGCTGAAAGATGTGTTGTCGTTTTTTCAAGTTCATTTCCGTTCTCGCTTCCACCTTGACCCTCTCGCCCCCGGGCCCTACAGGAGCCGTCACCGAAGCTCAGTGCCCCCGCCCCGCGTTCTGGCCTCGCGTCCTTCCGAGCCAGCCCTGACCCCATGGTGGGCAAAAAGAAAAGAAAGAGGAAAAAGATCTGCTCCCCAGAGTTGCTGAAATCTAGAAGCATTAACTGTTGAAAAGGTTTATTGGACAACGGACACGAAACTGTTTCTACTCCAGTCTAAACATCTGCAAAGGAAAAAAAAGAATAGTTGCCTGCTGAATCTTTTTCTGCTAAAATATTAATATTTTAGTTGAACTTTAACTTTTAAAGATTTTGGCACCAACTCTATTGCAGGAATGCTAAATACAACTGTTTCAGTAAAAGATACTTTTCCATGAAAATTTCTTCTTTTTTTTTTTTTTTGCTAGTGACATTTTAATTATCTTACTTTTTCTTTAAGACTGAAAAAGGATTATTTAGTACTATATAAAATGTTACCAGCTTCATATTATAACCAGTGGTTGCTATTAATAATTTTTTTTTTCTTGAAAAGGAGTCTAGCCTTTAATGTGAAAGTGAACATTTCTCTGTAAATTGGCTTGGTCTTTGCATCATTTTAATTTGCATTCTGATAAATATGATTTATGCAAACAAAAGTCATACCAAAATTTTCAGAATATTACGTTTTACATTTAAAAGGAAAAGTAATTAGTTTCATTTGAGCGTTTTACTACTACTTACTGTATCCACGTAAAAGATTTAAAATTCAACACCTATTATTGAGCTATTATTATTAAACACTAAGCAAGGTTTCGAATTTTTTAAATTTTATTTTAACTTTTAAAAAGATAGTTCTAAGAGTTAAGGACAATGTATGAAAAACAAACTCTTCAAGTGGAATACTGAAAATGAATGTTGCTTTTTTAAAGACTAGACCCATAAAAGATCTTCCTAAATATGTACTCATTAAAACATTCATTGAAGGCTCTTGAAAAATCACTTGCCTAGTAAGAGTTGTGTTCTGCACATAAACGGAAAGTGATGTGGTTTTCTAATTTAGCAATTTATGTTTCATTCTAGGCACCAAGGAGACAGCATTTATTTATGCTGTGATGGCTGCAGGTCTGGTGCACTCTGTGACCAGGTCGTGCAGTGCAGGCAATATGACAGAATGTTCCTGTGACACCACCTTGCAGAATGGTGGCTCTGCAAGCGAAGGCTGGCACTGGGGGGGCTGCTCTGATGACGTCCAGTATGGCATGTGGTTCAGCAGAAAGTTCCTGGATTTGCCCATCAGAAACACCACGCAAGAAGACAGCAAAGTACTGTTAGCAATGAATCTGCATAATAATGAAGCTGGAAGGCAGGTATGTATTAGAAGATCAAATAAAAATCCAGTGTCTCTGCATAAATAAGACTAGGTTTACACTTCTGAATAAATCCAAACAAACTATTTAAAAACTAAATGCTGGCAGCATAGGTATTCCTTTCTGTGTGCTGACCACATTGGTGTAGCTTAAGTTCTACATCTAACTTGAGTTGAATCTTGAAACAATGAATTAGTGGTTGTACGTTTTATACACCTAAAACATTAATTATAAAACAAGACACATATAGGTGCCTGTAATAATATTGGTTCCACTATCTTAGCTGTTTAGTGGCAAAGCCAAAATAAAATTTAGCATATCTGCCTTTTTAATGGGGCTGAATCAAATGTCATTTTGCCAAATTTGAATTTTGATTACATTTTCTAAATCCAATTTTTAGGGGGCAATTACTCCTAAACACAATGACCATTTGTCCTCACTCTCTTTAGCAAATATTCAGGGAAAACACAACCACTAGCTACTATTTTTCGTAAAGCAAAGTTTTTTTTTAAAGGGAATTAATTGTAAAGCAATGTAGGTTCATTTAAAAATTTTTGTGGAGTACACATAAATATAAAGAAGCTCTAATTATATTAAATGTATGTATGTGCATTTTAAAATATAGCTATATTAAAACAGATTGAGGAGGGAAAATCTGAAGAACTGTCACCCAAGTAACTTTTATGAATTCTTACTTTCTGTGTTTTCCTAAAATGGAGTATATGTGTAGCTTAACTTTTAAATATTTATATTACTGAATAATGATAAAGATTGAATTCTGCAATTTAGTTGAGTTAGTTGGCAATTTATATGGACATTCCTAAAAAATTGTAACTTATTTAATGGCTATATATTTCCTATGTCATCATAAATTTTTTAGGACAAGAGTATTAGCACATATTGTATATTATTGTAAATGTCTAATAACCTTTTACAAGGTCCCAAAGTGGTCATTACAGTCTGCCACATTTTCCTGAAGTAAATTAAAACAAGTTGCAGTATCTCTTAGGAACATTTAAAGTATATGTTGCATTTGTTTTACATTTTTGGCAAATGAATAAATGGGACTCATTTAGAAGAGCTGCAAGTTCCAGCCAATTTTCTTTACTTAACTCCCCTCATTTAAAATACAAAACAGAAAATTCAGAAAAAGTATCATTGCAACTTCTCAAAATTAAATTTTAATTTTCAATTTCATTTGAATGTTCAGTTCGAAATAGGAAATGGGAGAATCAGTAAATAGATACAAAAGCTTTCTATATTTTTTGTTTAGAAATTTTAAAAGGTATTTTATCTAAGTCTTGCCTAACACCATAATATGCACATATCTTTTTGTCTTCAATTTTACATTACAAAATGAATGGGACATTGCTTCAGTTTAAATATTATCTAATAAAAGATTATTTATAATTTCTAACAATAAAAATTTAAATGTAACTAACATGATCTTTTAAACTGTGGTAAAACAGTAGAGAAAAATATCAAGATTATCAAATTAATATGCTTTATAAAAAGATAATTAAATGAATGTTTATTATCAGGATATAACTTAAATCTTCTTTAGCTATCTTTGAAATAGTTTTGTAGTGATCAAAAACTTGTAACCAGTAAATCAATACTCAGAAGCTCACATGCTATGATCAATTTTCTTATAGATAGTTGTCTCTAAACTTATGAAAACACTAAAGTGCTGTAAAATCTGTTTTTATTAGTAACATTAAGCACCTATTTGGTTTTATTTTGTCTCGCGTGCTTTTTCAAATTAGCCAGTGCTGTTTGTCTCTATAACTATTAATATTGATCTTGAACTATTGTTTATATTCTGATTTTATTAAAAGCATACAACTCTTCAACATCAATTTTAATCCACTTCTTTTTATACTTCTTCATATCTGGTAAATTTTTACTATTATTCAGCCTGAACAGAAATAATTCCTCCTTTACATATATGTACACACTGTATAAACTTCGGGCTTTTCCCTTTTGAATTTTTTTCTTCACATGGTTTTAGGTGGAATCTTAAAATATTACAAAATATTTACCTGGCTATTTTGAGAATACTATTTTGGGGTTTTGTTGTTCTTTTCTCATAAAGTATTATAATTCAAAACATTTTTTGTACTTTTCTTTCCGTTGGTGGTAAAGCAAGCAAACCCAAACTAAAACCAAAAGCAGGTTGCTAGGTTTTTATCTAACATGGAAAAGCAATCCACTCAATTTTTAAATATTGGTTATTAGGATTTTAATCTATTACGCACATTTGTGTGAGTAAAGTTCAAGATCTGCATTCAGTTGAGTTGCTTTTTCTAGTCTCAAAATCTGAAACTCAAAATGTAGGAACGTGTTCAGAGAAATGTGGGTACTGGCGCTTAGTAGTGCTATGAGCAGGATAGATGATTTTCTAACCACTGACCTTAAATACTCTGATTCCCACTTGGTTTCTGACACCATTCCTAAAGTTATGACTCCAAGAATAATGTAGCTAGATGGTGATTGGCTAACAGAATGATGTGATGTCTTCCAGGGGTAGAACTTCTGGGAATAATGTGACTTGGAATATTTATGGGTATTTCTTTTGGTGTGCTTAAAATATTTCCATTCTTACCATATCCACCTCATAAACTTTTAAGTTTCCCTACCCCATAATTTGTTTTATGATGAGTAACTCAACAAAATGGGAAGGGCCAGCCCCAAATTCATTGACCTGTTTCAAGAATATTTATAAGTAGTTGGACAACACAGAAGTGTTTTTTCTTTTCAGCAGGTTCAAATATACAGTATTTGGGTGCAGAAAGGGACAAAATGGGTCAGAGAAATAGGAATGCTATGTACATCCATCCGACATTATATTGCAGTTTTTGTAAAATCTTGAACAGTTCATTCGATTGTTGACAAAATTAAATGTTTATCACAAAATGTTCTGCAACATTTTTCTGGCCATTCCTATAAAATCAGGATAAAGCAATATGCTGGAAAACAATCTCCTCTGGCTGCATTACCTTTGAGTTAAAATTACAGGATCAACCAGTTCTTAAAGCACTTCATTAGAAATTTATCAAACCAAAATGTATGTGAGGATTCCAGTAGATTAAAATGACACCCTCCTTCCTAATTGCTCTCCCATAGTTTAAAAATGTTCCTTCAAAATGTGCACATCTGTTTGCAATAGTTAACAAAACATTCTTCTGTTAATATCGTTATAAACCTTAACAACTCAACTAGAGTAGAAAAAGGAATTTTCTCATAACCACATGCAACTCATTCAGCTGCTATATCTCTTACTTTTTGACCAAACTACCACTGCAGCTCAAAATGGCTGTTTAATATTAATTAAGGACCATAGCAGAAAAGACACAGAATGCATTTCTTTTTTTTTCACTTTTTTTCATTTTTTTGGAGTGTTCCTGCGCTTTCCTTAAATATACTTATATTCTCCATTTTCATTTCTCTCTATTCTACTAAAATATCTTGTTGCATATAAAGACCTTATATCATATATCATCAACATACATAGGACAAGTGATTGAACCACATTGTTTATTTCTCTGTAAAACTGGAATCATAAGTACCTGTTCATTAACTACCTACTAAGTGCAAAGTATTTCTTTCTAAATCAAGTAAAATAATTTATGAAAATGAATTGTGAAAAAGACGAAATTCTATAGTGTGTGCATGTGTGTGTGTGTCTGACCTCAAACTGCATTTCATAAAATTCCAAGTGGTGTTAATATTGCTTCAATTCAGCTGAGTTCCATCCTTGCAGTGTTACAGAGGGTATAATCATTCAAATAGGATATTGAATTACTGTGATTTTCCTTGAAGTTCATTTATGTATGTAGAGTCTAGGATAGAAAAATAATACATGGCATACAGATGTTCAAAATACAGTTTCTTTTCTTAAATCTATTGTTAGGGCCATGTACAACTCGAAAGTTATAGAATGAACTTTTTTAAAAATGTCACTGGAGGGCCAGGAATATAGCTCAGTGGTGTAAGTGCCTGCCTAGCAAGTAGAAGGTCCTGAGTTTGATTCCCGGTATAAAAAAACATTTTTTTTCCTATCCCTGATAAACCACAGATATTTAAAAGAGCTGGTTTTGTAGAGTAGAAACTTTTTCCTAAAATTCAGATACAAATTCATCTGGTGATGAAGTCAAACTGGAACCTATGAAGGAATGTGTTACTCTTGCGGACTAATACAGTGCCTCAGACTCATCCTGTGCCATCTTCCCTCCCACATGGACTCTTGTACACCAAGGTGATTTTTATTACTTTCTCCAGATCAGGTTACTAAGACGGGATAAGTTAAAACTGCTCTAGTGAGTGGTACTCATTATTCAATCAGTGTTTGTTGAGCATCTATACTGTCCTTCAAGCCTTGTGAATGGGCAACTCCTTACATGATGTCTGAAGAGGTTAAGAAAAGGAAAAGTCAGCTCCTCAGCCATGATCCATAGAAAATGAGAGCTTGAAATTTCTAAGGGACGACTGTAAGGAACCTTGATCAGGTTTAAACACACAAACACTTATTCTCAAATTTTTAGCTGTCTTAGACAATTTATTTTGTTATTATCTAGCACTGATTGAGTTCTCTTGCTCATATGTGTCAGGTACTTAAAATCTGGACAAAGGTAGGAAGATTGCTTAATTTGAACATTTATTCACATAGAGCATCTCAAAGAATTGATACCTTTGTGAATATCAGATACCACAAATTAAATGAAACAAGCCTGTGTGCCATTGTTTTTGAATTGCTCTTATATCACTGCGGTGTACATTTTACTCTGGGTTAATAGGAAATTGATATGCTTATTAGCTGTTTGGTTTTGTGAATTCAAAAAGAGCATATGTGCACAGAACAGAATGTAAGTATTATTTTATTGTTTTAAACACTAGTAAGGAGTATTAAACCTTGTATAATCAATACCATATGCTTTCATTTAAGATTGCAAATAAATCTTAATTGTGTGTAATATTCAGGGTCACTAGATAGCTCAGAAAATTTTGTTAATTTGTTAGAAAATGTAATTCCATAAACGTGTCAATGTTGGATTTGGTACAAAATAGAAAAGTATAGACACTTGCCATTTTATAGTTTTGATAAGAACTGTAAGTGGAATTTAAACTGTGAGGTTTTCCTTTCTTTGCTGAGATTATATACATAATTTCCAAGTGATTGAATAGATGGATCTATTTTTCATTTTACCTAGTATGTTGACAGAATATCAACTCTACAGCTAGTCCTGATGATTTATTATTCTGTTCTGCGTCGTCTAAGGACTGAAGGAAGCTATGTTGGCTAGCTTAGTGTGTAAAAGGTTAGAGCCTGGAAACTTGAAATCTCTATTTCTTTCTCTCCTCATTTTGACCAGTCTAACTTGATTAGTCAGTGTTTTCTATATGATCTGTGATGGTGTAGCATGCCCTCCCTTCCCCCAACCCCTGTAAAGGTAACCTTGATAGTAATCAAACCTAAGACTTCTTAATTGTATCAGTTCAATGTCAACACCGAAAATCATTAAAATCATCAGAGCAGTTCACTTTAACCAGTTAAACCAGAATCTCAAGGACTTGAGCACTGGTTACTTGTAAAGTTTCAGGGAGGTTTCTGTGTACAGTACCATAAGAGCTATATCAACTGTATCAGTGCTTCTAAAATTTTAATATGGATAAGAATCACCTGGGGATCTTGTTAAAATGCAGCTTCTGATTGTATAGGGCTGAAGCGGGGCTTGAGTGTGTTTCTCAAAAGTCATGCAGGAGTTGTTGATCTTTGAATGATACTTTGAGTAGCAAGGCATTGAGTTGTATCAGAAACTCATAGGCATGCTTAAGCATCTACTTAGATCTCAAATTGAGTAGGGTATTGGAAATGAAAGTAATTTCCCTTTGGTATCACAGATATTCTCTGATAATAAGTACGCTAACCTGGTCTACTAATGCTTTCAATATATTTCAGAAAGGTTTGCTATTAAAGGTCAAGACATTGTTACAAAACTAAAGGACAAAACATTTGAACCTGGCATAGCCCTAAACATACTTTACATTTCAGACCATCATTTTTGTGCAGATAGAAATAGACACAGAGTTAAGTGATTAGGTGGGTTGTGCTTCTGTGGTTGAGTGAGACACTTAATGAATGACGTTTGAACACAATCACTGTTGGTTTCAGGCTGTCGCCACGTTGATGTCAGTAGACTGCCGCTGCCACGGAGTTTCTGGTTCCTGTGCTGTGAAAACATGCTGGAAAACCATGTCTTCTTTTGAAAAAATTGGCCATTTGTTAAAAGATAAATATGAAAATAGTATCCAGATATCAGACAAAATAAAGAGAAAGATGCGAAGGAAAGAAAAAAATCAGAGGAAAATACCAATCCACAAGGATGACCTGCTCTATGTTAACAAGTCTCCCAACTACTGTGTGGAGGATAAAAAACTGGGAATCCCAGGGACGCAAGGCAGAGAATGCAACCGTACATCAGAAGGTGCAGATGGCTGCAACCTCCTCTGCTGTGGCCGAGGCTACAACACCCATGTGGTCCGGCACGTGGAGAGGTGTGAGTGTAAGTTTATCTGGTGCTGCTATGTCCGCTGCAGGAGGTGTGAAAGCATGACAGATGTCCACACTTGTAAGTAACCAGTCCAACTAACCTGGAACAACATTGCTCAGCAACGCAGTGGGATTACAAGTCAAAGGATGCCTCTTACTCTGCAGGGCCGGGGAAGTTGACTTCTGTATTGGAATTTCCAGATCTTTGGCACATTTGGGATTTGCTTTGCCTGAAGGACATCCAGTCACACATCAATCCTGCAAACTTCATGGGATTTTAAAGTTGAAAAGGTTTCCATTCATCTTTGGATGATTTGGAGGCTATAGGGTGACATATAAGGAAGATAAACCCATTTGCTAAGGAAGAGTTGATCCATACTCAGGATAAGATCCTCAACTATGGATCTCAGTTTTGGAAATAAATAATGGTGGGTGAACATTACTCATTTTTGGACACCTCTAAAAGGAGTAAAGAACATAAACATGAATCTCATTTATTCTCGGTATTTTAATTGAAAAATTACATGTTTGCATATGGGCAGATGTTGAAAAGTTAATCTAAGTGGTGGGTGCCTCCCCTTTCATGCACACCAAAAGAACAATTGAAAAGAACCTTTATAAGTGATACAATGTGGCGATACAGCTCAGCAACACAGGTGCCTGCCTGGGGAGCACAAGGTCCTGAGTTTGATTCCCAGTACCAAAAACAAATAAACAAAGCAAAACAAAAACTAAGTGATACAGTATCCCTAAAAAGTAGTAATTAGAACTGTGTGGTGACAAAAAAGAATTAAAATGTAGAAACTAAAATGAATTGGATTTTAAGTGCCTTCTAACCAGTAGAACCTGTGTAGAAAAACCTCCATAAGGTATATAGCAATTTTTGGATACGTATTTTTATTTTAGACTAGTATTCACTGTTAAAAAAAATCAGCTGTAAGGTATGGAGAGAGGAAGACCCTGAAAAAGTGGGAAAAGTAAGGTAAAAATATAAAGAGCTCTCAAACATTGTAAAGAAAACATCATTTAAATGTGTAAAGACAGTATTTTGTATAATATTTTGCTAAAGAGATTTATATTTTGTAAATACAGTATTTAAGTTATATGTCATATATTAAGACTTACGACATTTATTGCCAAAGGCCAAGAGCTCAGGCAATAAGATTAGCCTGTTTTGCTTTTCATGACTAACTCTAACTTCTTTAACATTGAAAAAGAAGGTGGGTAATTGAGCAATTAGCTATATGGATGTGTATTTCTTACCAAAATGACAGTTTTATATGTTATAGCTTAAAATGTGTTGAAAAATATTGAGAAGTATGTTATTTCAGTAGCCGGATTAATAAAATACTTTTTTCACATTAGTTTTCTTAACTCATAATGTTATTATAGTAAGTTATATAGTAAAAGTCCTAACTGGAAAAAGAATTTAAATCAGATTAATGATCAATTTATGGATTTGATATCGTGGATATTTATTATATTGTATGCAATGCTGCATTTCCATTTGAATGTAGAGTGGCCTTACTTGCCTTAATATTCATGCATGTATATTCACCATATTTTGCACAGTCCTGGTGAAAATTATAGGGCTGTATTTAAGGTTGTATTTTAATGTAAATGCCTATGTTTTATGCATTGTTAAATATGTCAGTATTATACAGAAAAATCGATTTTTATGTTGAAGATGCACAAAGAAAGGATATTCTTCTTTTTAATAAGATAAATATTTCCCTGTCCTAAAAGTCTCAGTCTGTTTTCTTTTGGTTTTATTTACCGATTTATGAAAAAAGAAACCAGGTGACAATGAGTCAGTTCTAATATTAAAATCAAGACTGAACATTTAACTATGATCCTTAAAGTAAGTTACTAAATAGGAGATTCAAAAATGGCCAGGGAACAAATATAGTAGTACTTATTTAAAGTGATTTTACACTCCTTAGTATTCGCTGAATAAGGTAATGTGAAAAAAAAAAAAAAACACTTATTCTCATGCCTTTTTTGCAAAGGTGATAATTTTATCTTCACTGAAAATAAGCACCTTTTTTAAAAAGAGGAAGATTGTCATGTCCATTAGTGACTAAAAACTTCTTTGTAATTACCTTAACTGACTGAGAGTCAAGAAGCCTCTATTTTATAAATATCTGATTACTATTCAGCCCTCTCTTTGAAAACATGATGTTAACTCAGACTCTTTTTCATATGCTGATCAAGAACGCCTCCTTTAGTAACTGTCAAGCTGTGTCTTTGGGTTCCTTTCTTTCTCATTCTTGGATCACTGTAGAAATCAATCTTGAGTTTCTTAGCTGTCTTACTAATGACCTGGCATTGGCCCAGGCCCTCCACTTCTGTCATCTTAGAGTAACACAATGGTGCTCAAGGGCACAATTTTGGAGTCAAAGATTATTGTCTAGTTTATACTATTTGCCTGAATTAGTTAGGGTTTTTATGGTGCAAGAAACAGTAAACCCGGTCCAAACTAGTTTAAACGTTAAAGAAATGTACTCAGTAACTGAAAACTTTCGAATTGCAAGTTTCAGGTGAAGCCTGATCCCTAAACTCCCATTTAGTTCCTTAGTCCCAAAGTCTCCACTTTAGATTTACTTTGTCACTGCCCTTCACTTCAGGCTCCACAACTGTGCTGTGTCTACCCCCATCTACTACCCTCCTGCCATCTCTTACCCATCCCTAGTGGCTCCAGGTTCTCTGCTTTTCTTAGCAACATGGCTGCCATAATTCCAGACTTCACATTCTATCACTCATTCTAAAGAAATGCAGGTTTCACTGTAAGGAAAGACCGAGGCTCATTTCTGGTTGCCTACCTAGAAAAGAAAGAACATTTTTCTTCTCAGAAAACCCACAAAGGTCATCTGATTGGTTAAATGTGCTCATTGTTGAACCAATCAAAATGACTTATTGAGGGTCTGCAGCAAACACACTGCTGTGTCTTCTAGCAATCCTAGCTCCTGCCTGGAACTCCAGTGGGGTTTACACCAACTAAAACTACACAGTTTGACAATAAGGAGGGGGAGAATCTGTAGAGGAAAACCTAGACTACTATGTTACCAGTAAAGTGTAACTGAATGCTGAGCATCAAGACATTATATGTTCCAGTTCTAGTGATTTTTGGGGATTAGTTTCTGGCATAAAATAGAAGTCAGAGCCAGTTAAAGCAAGCCTAAAGCAATGTGAATTATTATATGGGTATGAAGTGCCTTGCTTTGTTTAAATGTCCTTTATCATATTAAGAAAAGGGAGGAGAGGTGACTCCAATGCGTTGTTTTTTCAACTTTTTAATTTGAAAATGCCTATTAGAGGCAATGATAAGATGCAGTGACTCATTGTAGTGGCTTGAATTTAGATGTCCTCCCAAAACCCCATGCAGTCATAGGTAAGGCTTTTTCAGAGGTGGCTGAATCTAGCATATGTGATTCTAGAATTGATTCATGGTGCAATGCTACGACCAAGGGCACTAGGATTAAGAATGTGGGCCCTACTTACCCTATATAGCCTGGATAAGATACAAGGGTTAGCTCTGTGGTCATCCCTTCTGCCTGTCACAAACTGTTTTTCCTCTGAAATGCCTCTCTGCATGTGCCACCCTGCCTTGGAGCCAGCTGATTATGGACTGAAACCTCTACAAACTTGTGAGCTAAATAAATCTTTCCTCCTTTAACTTTGGGTTTTGGGTATTTTGTCTTAGCAAAGGGAAAAGTAAATTAGACACTCATGTTAAGGTAAAATCAGGAAAACTGCATTAAATTATATGATGTGTAACCTCTGGATAAGAAAGTTGACTAAAGCCTTTCTCTGATAGCAGTACTTCACATAACATTAATGACACATTCACTGTTTTGAATATGAACAACTGCATTATTTCCTACTCCTCATTCGGTTTATCGGTTGTTTTGTATTTTAAAGAACTACGATTGTTATGTCAGGAAATTTTTCATTGCATGTTTGATACCGTGAACTTATGATTTTGCAGTTTTAGGATCACATGATATCCACAGAAGTTTTAAACATTAATTTCTAAAGAATTGTTAGTACTCATACGACTTTTGTTTTTGCTTAGGTTAAAATGTGGAAGCGAAAAATTTCTCAACATACTAATAGGCCCTTTAGTGTGTCACTATTTTTGCATCACCTCTTGTAGGTCATCAAGACTGAGAAATTAAACCAAAAGTTAGTAGCTAGAACACTCAGGGCCTCGTAGTAGCTAGAGCCCTGTGATCTATGTAGGTAACGAGGGGAAAAAATTCAGATCAGGAATTATGGCTATTCCCCAGGACAAGCCCTTCCTTAGGAAAGCTGGTATACCGGCCCTAACATATCCTGGAGAAGGAGAATAGTATGTATTGTAGTATGAAAGCAGGCAAAGTGCTACACCAGGAAGGAACTCATTTCCTTTGAAAGAAAATACAGTAACATTAGCACCCACTATGTACCATGCACTGGTCTCAGTAAATTACATATATAGTGGTGCCTCTGTTCACAAACTTAATTCTCTCCATGATTCTTGTCACAAACTGAATCGAATGAGAATTGAATCAAATTTCCGCATAAGGTCAACAATAAATATAACCTAACCATTGAATTTGATTCAGTTCTTGTCCAACTTGGTTTGTAACCAGAATCATGGAATTAAATTTATGAACTGAGGTACTGTATGTGTGTGTATATATATGGCATTTATTCCTCTTGGGAATCTCACAAATCAATAATTCTCACTGTTGTGGCACCCAATTTAAAGATTAGGAATCTGAGACCCAAGTAACCAGCCCAATAAATGTCACACGGAACAGACAGGCTTCAGGGTCTATGCACTCAACCATTACATTGTCCCTGTGCCTCTCACAGTATCAAAGTTGTCGGGAGACTACATTCATAATATATCATTTAAAGTATTTGGGGAGATTTGTAGATATAATGAAAATTATAGTGTTCATGGTTTGGTTATATAAACTTGGTTGAAGATCAGGGAGTAAAGTGATAGGAAAACTGAGAACTGAGATTTGCATGATATATAATTAAAATATCCTGCTTCTTGATTTCTAAGCTATAAGTTATTTAAACTGACTTCTAATTTAGAACCCAATGGGGCTAACAGTGCGGTTATACAAGAATCTAATAATCATTCCAAAAGGAAATGATTCTGGGTTAAGAGCAAACCAATTTAGTTAGATATAATACAAATAGTTACATCCTTTTGATTGTTGTGCTTACAGCCAAATGTTACTAACTTACCATTTGTAACAGTTTATATTCGCATCTAAAGAAAAACCCCTAGCGATGGTTTGCACCATATTAAAACTTTTGAAACAAAATCATGCTAGAAAAAGTAACCTTTCCCCACATAGTTATGAAAAGAAAAGAAGTAACAAATATGGACAAAGTCAACAGGAACGAAAGTGTCACAAATTAACTTTTTAATTTGCAAAGTGAAAGCATCTGATTTGTACATAACAGAAGGACAGAAAGTGGCCATCCTGAGCCGTGACTCCCTTCACAGAGGCCAGCGGCCTTGCATTCTACAAATTATTAATTACCTAACGCCCATGGTCACCTCTATCAACCACTCCCTGTGTAGCCAAGAAAAAGAAAGGGTATCATTTGTTAGCTTAATTACCTGTTGATAAAGACTGTTGAGCCTATATACCTCAAACTCTTTCCAAACAGGCAAAGGTGTCAAAAATAAGATCTAAATCAATGATTAGCTGTTTATCCCTAGTACATAATCTGTACTTTTCATTGTGTCTATTCACTGTCAATCCTTTATTTCAAACTCTGACAACTAACTTTTGGTCTTCTCAAGTTCTAGGGTAGGCAAGAAATAGCATATGGTAATTCCATTGATGGAGCTATTCTCCTTCTCAGTATCTTCCAGAAAGAGTTAAAAACAACATATTACAGTGATACAGACTTACACTCATGTTTACAGTAGCACAATTCATAATAGCTAAATCTTGGAAGTGGTCTGTATGCCCAAAAACAGATGCATGATGGAGAACATGTGGTATTTATACACAATGGAGTATGACTGCTATAAAGCAAGATAAACTTGAGTCATGTGTAGACAAACACGTACCTTGAGACCATGCGAAATAAATCAGGCACACAAGCTTAAATATTGTGTGGTTTCTCTTATATGAGAAACCCAACATACAAATAGCAAAGTAAAAGATGGATAAAAAGAAACAGGGAGATAGAGCTTCTGCAAATCAGAAGGGGACCAAGACATGGAGGAAGGGGAGAGGGAAAGGGAAAAGGATGAAGAAGTTGACATGCTAAGCATACATTCCAACTCCCATGCACAACATATCAGTGACCACTGCAGTGAGTCTTCAATGCCTTGCAATGTGTTTTGGCACATGGTGAAAAGAAAGTGCAAGAGACAAAATGGCAATGCAAGGGGGAACTAGGATAACCAGTTGTTCACAGGGAACAAAAGGCCACAAGGCCACCGCGACCTTGGTATTTATTGATCATAACCACATTGAGGAAAATGGCAAGGGGACTGTGGCTGGATGTGCTAGACAAGTGGCCAGGCAAGCAAGGTTTCTAAAAGAGGAACACAGCATTCTGGTGAAGGAACAGAACAGCCAGATCCAGACTGTGGTTAATGAGTAACCTGCATTGGAGACAATTCCAGGAATTTTCTCTGGAGTCACACAGGCCTCAGCGAAATTCTCATATCTTAACCCCAGTCTTACAGCCTGCCCCTGAGTTCAACAAAGGCCACTGGCCAAGAGCAAAGCTAGCCCGATGTCACTTGCTTGCTATCATGAAGACACGTACACAGCCTCAGCCAGACTCCCAATAGAAAGACAACTTAGGGAAGTCACTTCTATATGGCCTGTGCTGCTTGCTAGAAAGCACGATCACACTTAGGCCTGGGGAAGGCCAACATGATGGTCCTCCACAGAATGTAATAATTATGTACTGCAAATATGTACTAAGAAACAAAATTTAAAATAGCAAAACAAAACTGAAGAAGTCATCAGGAGAAATGTTCCCTAACATATCTCATATTTAATGGATACAGGGTAATTTCCTAAACTGAAAGATAAATTTCATCACCTGAGAAATTCTCTTTTGCTAGCTTGAACTTTTCCTTTCCCCAAATGCCTGACTTATTTCTTAACTACACATTAAAATTCATTGATTGAATAAAACAATCTCACCACACCACTTGCCATAAATATGCACAAACCGTATCAAGTTTTCGGGTGAATTTTCTCATGTTTATCCTGGCTTCCAAGTTGTTAAAACTTGAGTCCTAGGGGTGAGCTTTACCCTCCCCTGCTCAGAGGAATGTACCTGCAGAAAACAGCATTTTTGTTGAACAGCTAGATTTCAAAATTGGCCATTTTATCCAATGGTAGAGAAGGCTGAGATTGACAGCCAGTCGGAGGACTGGTCACTGGTCACAGGCTGAGTCTGTGCATCCCATTGCACGACATTCAACAGTAGCGACAGCATCACAGGTTAGCGGCACTTCAACAGGACGCATCATGGAAATGTGATTTAAAGTCAAATGCATAAACTTCCAATCTCAGAAAGTAAAAACAACCAAACAAAAAACAAACAAGCAAAAAATCAAAACCAAAAAACCACCAAACAAAAAAAAAATTTTCAAAACTACACTGAAGATTCCTCTTTGTCCTGGACAAGAACCTTTGCAGGCTCTCTGGGCAGGAGCCAAATGCTGGTGTGTGAAGTGGGTACGACTAGTTACCAGCTTCTCCCCCACCTTACTACCACAGCAGGAGTTGGGAGGACGCTCAGGTTATTAGGAGCTGGGACCAAGCTCTATGCTCCCTTGTGAGGTCTTACTGGTGGCTGCCACAGAGAGGAGCTCCGAAAAGACTGTCCCCTTGGCTGAAGTCAAATACTTTCCCCTTCTAAAGGCTAGGCCAGCAAGTGGAACCTTTGAAACACTACCTCCCTGGAGACATGTGACAGCTTTCATTCCTTGCACGAGGTTAACTCTGGCATCAGGGTAAAGCATGAGGGGACAGGTCCTATACAAAAGTGAAGAGAGTTGGAGATCAAGGTCACCCTTTGGTGAGCAGCCCTTTGCTTATGACCTCATGGCTCAGGTCACTGAGTGAGCGGTTCCCTTCTAGCTAGACACAGTGGAGCTGGAAAGCTAGAGGCTGACTCACTATCTCTTGATCTAAAATGTTACTAGCCTCCAAGAGGCATGAATTATCACAGCAACAATACTGGTAGTTGATTTAATCAGTAGTTTTTGCCAGGCGTTTTGCTTGGCACCACATACTAGACTTGTCACTTTTACAATTAAACTTTCTCAGTGTCTTCCTGTCAGAAGTGTACTGCATTCCTTCTGACTAGTCACAGTACTTAGTGTTCAAAGTGATTCCACAATATACATGACCTTAAATGACACAGTACCCCTCACTGGACTGGAGGCAGGCTCGGAGAGCCTCTTTTGTCCCTCATAACTCCCTAATAACAACTGCCTGCTGCTCTCTTGCCAGATTTGCCTGCTTTTTATTCCACCTGGCCCTTGCTTTGACTACTGCCTCAAGGAAGGGACTGCAACGAAGAGCAAATCATCACAGGAGCAAGGCATAAACAGAGGAACCCTGGGAACATGGCAATTAAGTAGGTATTAGAGTGTGGCAGTCAGAAGCCAAGAATATAGTTAAAGTTATCTCTGTAACAATCAGGAAAAGAATCCATCCTAGAAATAGAGAAGAAGTGAAATAAACTTCTCCCTCGCTTCAAACACTTATCCCATCATTCTTGCTGCTTTCTGAAGCAGTTTTGGAAGTCCTCTTGAATGTTTTTATGAAGTGTGGTAAAAAAAAAAAATTACAGTAAACGTAGCCGCCAACTGCCATTCAACACAAAGCCAGGCTCCTTCACGCTATGTCCTCGTCCACCTGATTCACTGCACCTGGCCCTGTGCAACTTCCCAAAGTCAGAACGACCATGAGGGAGACATTCTGAACTGACTGAGAACACAACAGGCAGCGCACCTAAGGACACGAAAGAGAACTTCCAGAACTGCTTCAGAAAGTGGTAAGAACAATGGGAGAAGGTGTATTTAAAGTGAAGGGGAGAGTTTTGAGGGAGGGGAATGCCAGTCTATCTTTGATGCAGTATTTTCAATGTAAACATTCATATTTATTGATCACACCTGGTACATGCATTTATTTGCTGTCCAGAAGGATGAAATATCTGAAGAGGTTAAATGGCAAATTCATCTGATCAACAAGTACTTTTTCCCTTTCTCACTCATTTAAAAAGTATTCTAAAATTATTTGGACTTTAACGGTTCACTAAACAGCACATTTCTCATTCTTTCATTTACAAGGGGCACGGGAATGAACCAAACAATGCAATTATATAATTGGGGGACAAATTATTTACAATTTGTATAAACTTTTAAGTATAAAGTAAAACACACGATAAATGAATTAAGCTTTTATCAAAAAATTATAAAATATTAACTGATTCACTTAAAAACAAACACAGAAAAAGCAATGGTTAATTTCACTTTAAGTTAAAAGTCAGGAATATGAAGACTAGCTTAATTTTTCTTTAATTTCTCAAATATCACTTACTTTGTACTTCCTTTTGCTCTATTTAACATTTATATAGCAATATATTTATTCTACATATGCATCTGTGATTTCAAATATGTATCAAATATGTACAAGCCCTTGAACACCATTTAAACTACTAAAATGTTGATGTTAAACTTTTGGTTTTAATAAAGAAAAATTTTAACATTAAAAGAGCACTGTTTCATTTATAATGTTAACTCTAAAGTGATCTGAATATTAAATGTAAAATTATTGCTTCCAAAGTTGGCACAATCTATACAACACAGAATTCAGACAAAAACAAACTGTACCAAAGGAGTGACATAACCAATCTCTATCCATTGACATTTTATACACCTGAATAACATCTTTTTACAATCTCAAAAATCAAAGGTATGTCCTGCCATTTACACTCTTAAATTCTATACATGTTAAGATATATCCAGAGGATATTACTATGTTTAACTACAGCAATGATTTAATTTTTTGCATGTTAGGCAGTACAATAAATGTTTGGCAAATCCCTTAATGTCAAGTTTCATATTATTACTTTGCCAGATAATACCAAAAAATTGATAATGTAAAAAAACCAATGTTTATTTTCATTATTAAAAAAAACTGCAACACTTATTTTACAATCCCTGGAACTGTGAAATAGCTATTCTTTTAATTTACAGAATTTAGGGAAGTATTTTTAATGTCAAAATATACATGTTGGATGTTATTTAGTATATAAGCACCAAAAATCTAAAAAGTTCATAAAAATTGCTTAAACATATAAGGTGCATTGACTTATGAATTACATTCAGTTTGAGGAAAGAAACAGTACCCCCACATTTATTAGCATTTAAGAAATATGCAAGTAACTTCCAATTGACAGGAAAATAACATATACTGCTTTGAGATTTTTATACAAGTCACCTAAAATTTAGATTCAAATTTAAGTACTGCTTTACATTGTGAAAGACAATTTGATCATGAAATGTATTTATGCGCCGGTGTAAGGTACTTCATACCCAACATTTAATGCCCTAAAAATTAAAATAAAACAATCATTTAGTGACCATTTGAAGTTAAGGAAAAAGATTACCTATATTTTCATGTAAAATGGGGCATAATGTCATTCTGGGTCAAATAAAATTATTTTTAAAGTATCATTGGTCTACTAAGTAATTAGGACTTTTGTAAGTACCAGTATGCCATAATAGCTATGGGAAGTAATTATCATTATGAAGTTAGATGAAGAAAGCACAGGATTTCTCGGTTTCCGAATCATAATTATTATACTAAGGCATGCCTTTTTTGAAGTCACTTGGTCAACTGGTCAATGCTGATAATAAATAAGGAAAATATATGCCTATATTGCTTTAAGTATACTGCCTTAGCTGGCCTGCATGACCTAATCAGGTTGAAGAGGGGCCTGGCCTGGTTCCAGTTGTGTGAAGTTCCTACCCCCAGTTCTACTCTAAATACCTTATACAATAGCAAGTCATTCACACTGCTAACACAAAACCCAGAGACTATCATCCCGAATATCATCTGCATTTATATACTGACTTTTCAACTGTGTGCAGTAAAAAAAGAATTTGTTGTGCTTTGCACAAAGCTGAGAGATTTTCATATCAAATATTTTATTTCTTGTTTTTTTGGAAAGGAAAAATAAAGACTAAGAAAACAGGTACATTAAGGAGAATCAGACTGTAAGGTAACATTACACATACAACTAGTCAAATCTCTTTAATTTAAAAGATACTGTAATCACAAGGCCAGATATGTCACTCTATATAAGCAAAATCTTCTTCCTAAAAGTCATGATACATTTTCACACCAGTATACATATCAATATTTTCACAATCTCTTCAGTTATCCACTCAGTATACTTTTAGAATTAAAGTATGTTACCATAGCAGTCTAAACATTGTACTCTTAGGCAAATGTACTTAAAAATGGTTCAGTGATTTGCTCATAGTGAGGACTATTTACAAAGATAACTATTTTCATTAGCAATAAATAATCCTGATATCAAAAGAGAATGTTCATGCACACACCGAGATGGCTGCATGCTATTAAAATATTTACATGTAGTTTCTTCTTTATAGCTCTCCCATTAATAGTGAAAGTGTGCTTCCTTTGTCTTCAGTCTTGCTTCTGGGGAATGCATCCTTCCATTTCTACAACTTCGGGCCATCCTTCATATTTGTTTGTGTCCTTATTGTTCTTTATGTGCTATTGGAACACAATAATATTATACATTTTAGAAAACCTTTGGAACCTGATTTGCACTAGCATACTTGACTCGTTTGCATTTTAGTATCACTCATATCAGTAATGAGTCACAGGAATGACTGTTCAAGATGTAAATTCGTGACCCTTGGGGCCTGGCACATACATGGCAGACCTTAAAGAACAAAACACTGCACGTATTTTTTAAATGATCATTTGTCAAGACAAAAAAGTAAAGCTTATAGTCTATTAAACTGCAAAGTATTTCCAAAGTTAAGTGAGTCATATCTAAAGCCACATATCTCATTATCTAAAATCCTTAATAACTGAGGTTTCCTAAAAGGCTAAAAAGTAATTCTATTCCAACAGTGTCAAAAAAATACCCATCCAGAGTTTTGAAATTTATTTTTTAATTTTGAAACTTAAAAAGTATCATGGTTGTTTCAAATAACTAATTACCAAGAATCTAAGAAAACTATCTGAATATATTATTTAGTATCTAGTCCATCTAATTTTCAAATAACTGGCACAGGAATACATAACAGAAGGTCTCATACAATTTATTTTGCCCATTAGTTATGAATGTCTGACTAACCTGTTCAAAGGGACTTTTTGTCTTAATGCCCTTCCCACCACAGAAGACCCAGTTGTCTCTAAAACCAAGGTTAATAATAGATGTGCTTCCCAACTCAGCAATGAGCCGCCGTGCTTCATCGTTCAGTCTTAAAAAGAGAAAAGAACGCATCGATCAGCATGAGGTACTACAGTTTATTTAACATGGAATCACCTTGGATATTTAACAAACACGAAGTCAAAATATCACATAGGATACTTAACAAGTATGTCTTAAATGAGAGAACATTAAAAAAATAGATAAATTTTTTCATGGAATTAACATTTTCATATGAACTCTTTGGTTAAAAAAAGGCATAGTAGATTAGCAATTAATTTTATGCTTAGTCTACTTAGAAGTATCTTTCGATATCTGTATTTCACAAAAATAATTTGCTTTCATTGAATTACTCTAATTACATTCATTAAGTATGTAAGGCATACAACTGTCAGTAGGTGTTCAGCCAAACTAATCCAAGGGCTTCAGCAACAAGTATCCTCGGAAAATTAATTATCACTTAGAATCTCCATTAAATCCTTTGCACATTACGTACAAACAGAATAAATGTAAATACTGATAGAAATCTGAGTACTTCTGGCACTACTGTTTTGATTAAAATAAGTTCTGAGCATAGGGATATAAATTATATTTGTTATTTAATAAAAATGAAAAATATTAATCACATAGCAGCTAAATATTTAGGAGAAGGGGAGGGCTGTGGCAAAAAGACATGTGGCAAATTATTAATTTCAACTACCATTAAATTTTTTGTACAGGTTATCATTCTAATGTTGAGTGATTCCCTCTTCCCCTCTATAAAAGGGAAAGAAACTCACCAGATAAATGCTAGCTGTGCATGGGAAAAAAAGGAAAGAAGAAGCTAAGGGTAACCTGGACAAGTTCTCTGACATAAAGTTCTATAGACTACCAACCACAGAACAACAGCTCTTCTAGGTCAGAAAGGTCTGTTCTGCTGAAACCCGCATTTGCATTTGGAAACATCGGGAAGTGAAGATGGTTCTTATTCATGTCTCAGTGTTCTTCCACATACCCCATGCTCTTATCTGATAACTCCTGCAGGATCTTAATGAACAAACATCATGAACAAGGTTCAACTAACACAAAGGTATATGGCATACTCTGTTTTTTAAGCTTTATAACACATGAACGAACCAAATATTCAAATTCCACAATTTATGTCAACCATATTCATGGGACAATGGAGTGGCTTTGACCACAGCATAGGCACTACTGTCTACCTGGAGAAATTACACGGGAGACATTAAGAAAAGTGATAGACCTGGAATATTTTTAGCTGTTCACTCACCTCTACATATGGTGATGTATTATAACCAAGTGAATGAAAACAGAGTGAAATGTGTCTTGTGCAAAAAGAATCTATCACCTTAGCCTCTGTGGAATCTGAGACCCTCACATGAAATGGGTGTATACATGCTTCTTTCTCTCCAAAGTTCCTCCATAGGTTTATTTCCTGTGACCATCATTATAAGAATTAGCTGTCACTGTCTTTTGTTTGTTCCATTGACAGGCAAATTTTGTTCTGGAGAGAAACTCCCTGAAAGTACAGTATTGCTTGAGCCCTATTTTCTTGTTTCGAACAAATATTGGAACATTGTGGATCTGGAAGAATTGAATTCTTTCCATGTAGTTTATCTAAAATATTCTAATGCATAGCTGCTTTCTGAGAACTCTTCACTTGCATCAACACTAATAGATGAGTTTTGCTGCTTTAACAAGGATAAACAGTATTAAAATGCAGAGAGTAGACAGCAGGTTTATTGGGTACCGAAATGGTTGCTTCCGACAGAAAGTGTTGGGGATCGATTCATATGTACATCTCATAAAGACTGCAAACTGCCAACTCACAGGCCTTCTTGGTTACCCAGAAATAGTTCAAATAATGACTGGTAAGCCCATAAATGACAAAGGACTACTTTTTACCCCACTCTGCCCCCAAAGTAGATGTTTATCCAAATGCAGGTCTGGCTGCTACAGTTAAGGAAAATCTTCTTATCTCAGAGTTTGCATCAATTAAAAATACAAGAAGGGGCAGTCTGTTATGGTTATTTCTGTACTTCTCAATTTCAGAAGTGATCACAGTAGTATGAACAAACCAAGTCAATTTCACCTGAGACTTAGAGGCAACCTGAGACTTAGCTTTACAGTTTGATTCCCCTTGCTTTTCCTTAAGAACATCTTGAAGTCCTGTGCAGAAAAGTATTAATATAGCAGGCCTGAGTTGTGTGTCCTTGGGAAGATCAGCTAGCACAACTGACCTTGGTTGGTATCTGGACAACTGGATGGGGGTAGCGGGTACTACCCTTTCCACAACTGTTGAGGATGGTCGCTGGTGCTTACCTGTGTGCATAAATGCCACTGCTGAGCACACGCCAGCTTTCTGGCTAGGGAGCTGCAATTCTGTGAAGGGTTAGTTACAGGGTGCCTATGTGACCAACTCCCAATAAAAACCTCAAGCACCGAGTGTCTAATAAGCTTCTTTAGTAGACAACATTTCATGTGTTATCAAAATTTGTTGCTGAAAAACTTAAGCAAGTCTTGTCTGATTCTTGAAAACCTGGGATTGTTTCTTTCTAGACCAGTGAAGGTGAACCTTTTCAAGCGTTCAATAGCAGCCCAGGGCAGGACGTGTGCCACAGGTTCACCACCACTACCCCAGACTTTTCCCTTTTGTTGATTTCGCTTTCTTTTCTTTTGCTATAACAAAACGTTGCTGAGTCCTAGAAAAACATCAAACCCTGTTCAACATCCCTATGTACGTCTAGTTGTAGTTTTATAACAAGAAGTCTTTCGTGATGACTTCTAAAGTTTTCTGATCTTCCTTAGTTTGATGCTGTTTTATTACTCCTTTTTGTATCTTCTATTTAAGAAATAATTTGATAATTCATAAAGTTTGGATACATTAGCTTTCATTTTGTACAGGATAGGAGTATCCTGAGTTCGTCACATTTTACATACTCCCTCCTCCTGACAGTCTTAACTGAATGAGTTAAAAAATTATGTTGCCTGAGTTTAGTGAAGAATTTTCCTTAAAATGAATACATAATCAATCTGTGACAAGCTAGACAGAGTCAAACACAGGAATTATGATTTCTTGGGGACTATTCCAATGCTATACAAGGGAAATCTGGAGTAGAAACAGGAAGTGGGGAATGGAGAGGGGAGTCTCTGGGTACTGCTCAGGTCTGACCCCACGAGTCCCAAGTCACATGATCAAGCCACACCTACATCTTCTTTCTCAAAGCAGAGAGAGCAATAAAGAGAACTGATGCTCTGGGTTCAACTGTGATCAGTAGGAAACAATCAGTTGGAAAGAAGTATCAGAAACTGGATGAAAATCACCATGTTACCTCAGTAGTTTGCACAATAAGAAATAGTATAAATGGCTTTCAAGCCCAGACTTGAAAAACCACTTATCACAGAAAGCGAAAATTCCTATCAAGAAATAACGACTCTAAAAACTAAAAACACCAATAATTTTCACCAGGTAACTGCTAACAATCCCAGAAAAGAGGATAGTTCCTAAATTAGTGCTACTACTGGAGGATACTAGAGTAGGCTCAAAGTTAAAAAAGAAAGCTTTTAAAGATAAAAGACAAACCACGTTATTAGTAACAAAGTTTTTAATACTCCTATGAGGAAGACCTGTAATGCTTAAAATGATGAGATGCATAAAACTATTAAAGAATTTTTGCTACTAAGTGTGAGTAATGAAGAGACGCACTTTCACAAGAAAAATGATGTATGTATACTACTGTCAGACCAAAGCATGACTGCCCATAAAGACAAGCATTCTTTGATGAACATAAAAATGGAATAGTAGCTCTAGAACATTCATGTAAGTGCTCTAATGTGAATCAAAGCCTCCAGACCCACAAACATCACACACTTAGATTCTAGAGGAGCCTGTTAATATAATCTTCAAGCTAGTGTCAAAGTTATTTCAGAAAATGAAAATGCTAAGACAGTTACTTCAAGAAGGCAAGGAAAATTTTAGAAACAATGGTCCAATTAAACTAATTGTAATTCCTACTGAAATTTTAGGATGGCAGACAGCAAAGAGATATGCAAGTATTAAAATAAGAGGAAAGGAACAAGTAGTGCAAAAGAGAGAGGAATAAGTAAAACCAAACAATGGCATCTCAGCTATTTTAGTTATGTGTCAGTAGACCAGGGTATTATAATTAGCATGGCCCATGAATCTCAAGGGAGCATCTGATAGTCTTGGAAAATAGCTTCGATGAATAAAATAATAAAACTGCAGCTAAATGCTGTGCTTACTGGGGTACACTGGCAGTAGTTTGGAAAGTAATTTCTGCAGTTGATTAACAGATGAACCCCTTGGAGGAAGAGGCGTCTAGCAGAGTGGCACACTGCCGGTGGTAAACATTTGCATCAAGGACTTACATTTAAAGAACAACTTTGGAGAAAGTACAAAGCCTGGATCATGGAAGCCTTGTAGGGCAAATATCAGGATCAAGACCAAGTAAGCGCAAATCAGCCAAATTAAATTCAACAAGAATACATGAATATAAAGTCCTTCATTTAAATTAAACAAAATCGTGTTCTGAATGGGGAGAAAGACCTGACTTGGCAGTGGTTAAAAAAATAAAAACTAAGTAATTTTTAAAAGTCTGAGATCAAATGAAAAGATCTGAGAATTCAACTTGACCAAAAACTTGTGAGCCAAAAATGGGATATGACTGTTTAAAGAAACTAATATAATACTAGTCTGCATGAATATTCAAAGAAATGTAATCTCTAAAACATGGCAAGCTAGCATCTCCACTGTACCCTGTACTGGCCAGACCACATCTGGAACACTGTGTTTAATTTGGGGCTCTCATTTTAAGAGAGACAGTAATCAACTAAAGAATGTCCAAGAAACATAGCCAGGAGAGTAAAACAAACTAGAAATTAACACAATAAAAGGTTGAAAGATCCACGCATGTTTTGCTGGAAAAGAGAAAACTAAAGAGGAAATGCCAATTTGTTTTAAATCCTTCAGGAAGCAAATGACATGGAGAACAATTTACTGTTTTGTTGTTCTGTATACCCAAGCTAATGACTCTCGGGCAGAACTGAGAGGAAATCCATCCTGAGAATAAAACATTGCTTTATGAGTTTGTTTGTTTCAGATAGAAAACACAGCAACTTCAGTAGGTGAGCGGTGCAATACACATTCACATACATATTTCAACAGAACCCTCGCCCAGGCTGGGATCTTGGCTCAGATGGCTTTTTAGGTCCCTGCTCAGTTCAAGGAATCAACATTAAAACCCTTCACCTACGCTACAATATATTAGCATATCAGCAGATTATGGAGAACAATTCTGAGTCCTATCAGGCATTGTATGGTGAAGAAGAAAGGTTATGTATGTCTAGTCAGAAAATGGGAGCTTTTTAAATATTAAAACCTCCAACAATACATATAATATTGCATTCTCTCTGCCGAAGCAACTAGCAAGTTACTTGTTTTTTGATCAAATGCTTAATTACATTCTGTTTGGTTCTATTTAGCAACATGGAGATGACTCAATTTGCCATTTCTATACTAATTTTCCACTTACAGATTTAACATATCTTTACAGAACCAAATACAACACACAATGCCAACAAAACTACTTCAGTCTGGGGTCATTCATAAAATGGCACTATTCTCTTGGTACACACTTCCAATAAGTAACTGTACATTAAATATCTTTATAAAAATCAATAAATAGATAGGCCATATTCTTGTGTGGGTCTTATACAGAAGTCTTTTCAATTAAAATCTAAGATTTTTATTATTCTTCAAAAACATAAGGAAAAACTAGGAGAAAATTTTAAAAAGATGAGTAACAAAAGGAGGGGACAGGTATGAAGTGCATTTAATTTTATAACACAGTTATAAAATAATTTAAATATTGTCTTTCAGAGAACAGAAGTAAACAGATTAATGGAATAGAAATTCCCAAAATATAATCAGGTCAACATAAGAACCCAGTATTACATAAGCATTGTAAGTCTCAGGGAAATTGCATATGTATTTTTAAAAATGTAGGATGACTATGAAATCACTGCAATAAAAATCTACTAAAAATCTAATTTGGAGATGAAAAAAAGAAAATCTAATTTGGAGAAAAAAAATCCACAAACTATACAATGTCCAATCTTCTAAAAGTCAGAAAGCACCATAAATTAACAAAATTAAAAGCAAATTATGTATCAAAAATACATTTTTAAAAAGAGAAACAGTTAATATTATAATATCTAAATGCTCTTACAAATCGGTATGGGTCAATATGAAAGGTCAAAAGATAATTTATTAAAGAATACCAAAACACCTCATCTGTCCAACAAACAAGTCATGTGGTTTTCAAAGGCATGATACTTTTTAAAAACTTAGCACTATATATGGTAGTATATGCCTGTAATCCCAACTACTCCAGAGGCTAAGGCTAAACAATCTCAGTTTGAGGCCTGTCTGGCAAACTCAGTGAGATCCTGTCTCAAAATAAAAAATTTTTAAAGGGGGTGGGGCCATGGGTTTGCTAGGTATGTAGTTCAGTGGTAGAGTACTTGCCTGTTGTGCATGAGCCCCTAGGTTAAATCCTCAGCACTGCAAAACAAGCCAAAAAAAAAAAAAAAAAAACCCACAAAAAAACCCACAAACTTTTAGAGTCGAAACTTACAAAAAAAATTTGGTGTTCAAAAATTTCTCAGAAAATACATAATTTGCACAATTTTTAAAAACACTGCTCTTAAAGTGTGCACATTCTTTAATTCACCAATCTCACTTCAAAATATTTATCTCAGAACAGAGACATAGATGATTTAAAAATGTTAAGAGAACTCATTTTGCAAAGTATAAAATATTGGAAATGGTCTACATTCTAACAGTAGGCATCGTAGGCATCGCAATTAAAGAGATTATAAATCATGACATGTTTATTTTTTTATTTTTTTTAAATTATTTTTATTTAAGAGAAAATAGATACAGAAGATAGAAACAAAAATCAAAAAAGACAGACAAACAACAACAACAGATCTGATACGATAACATTGTAGGTTTACACACTGAGGTGGTTGAAGTTTGACAGTAGTTAAAATATTGCATATCGTTACCTTCCTAGGGGTTGGGCATACTGACAGATATATACATGTAAGATTTATCAATTCAGGTATATTAACTTTTCTTTTTCAATAGCTATTGTATTTAGCAATACGGTTTTTTTAACTGTCTTATTTATGCATATTTATAAATTTATGTCTTTTTCCTTTTCTCTTCCTTCCTTCCTTTCCCCTTAGAATACTTCTTGTTATTATTGAAATAGCTACCCCTAACATCAGGTCTAATATAACCAAGCAAAATAGTTCAGAATGAAACGAATAAAGCATAAAAGAATGGTCATACTTAAGAGAAACAAAAAACTAAAGAGATCAGCAAACAACAACAACATATCCGATACTGTAAAATTGTAGGTTTAGTAATTTAGATGGCTGGAATTTTACAGTGGTTGCAACATTGTATATTGTTACCTTTAAGGGGGCTGTTCAGATTGACATGTAAAGACATGTAGGATTGATCTGGTCTTATGAATATCAACTGTTCTCTCTCACGTTAATGCATTTAGTAGTATAGACTTTTAAACTGTCTTATGAATACCCTTATATAAAACTATGTCTTTTTTCCATACCTTCCTTCCTCGGTTCCCCTTGTAATACCTCTTATTGTCTTCAAACTAAATGCCCTTACCAATTGGCCAAATATAGTCAAACTAGATAGTACTGAATAAAACCAATAACAGATAAGATAATGGGGGCAATACATAGTAACGTAACGTTGATTTCTATGATGCCTCATATTAGCTTCAAGGCAGTTGCCTATATCATTTGTTGTAACACAATCATACTAAGGTTAAAATCCTTCAGAACAGAGCAGTGAAAGTAATACCTGGTTTTGAAGCAGGGTGATCATATATCACTGAAGGCTACCCTTATAAATTTTGTTATCTTTACAATAGCTGTCTTTGTCATCATTTATGATGAAGATAGGCCAGTCGAGGTAGAATAGGACTGAACTAAACAGCTCATTGAAAACAGTACTGGACTTAAATCCCGTTAATGGATTATTCATTTGTCTGCCCTGCTCGGTGGTATCTCTCTGTCACTTTTCCTGGAGCAGTGGACTTCTTTATCTCTCTCTAGAATGTCCTTCAGTATTCTCTGTAGAGTTGGCTCGGTTGTCATAAATTCCTTTAGTTGTTCTTTGTCGTGGAAGTATCTTGTTTCTCTGTTGATTTTAAAAGATAATTTTGCAGGGTACATTAATCTGGGTTGGAAGTTATTTTCCTTCAGGGCTTGAAATATTTCACTCCAAGCTCTTCTTGACCTGATGATTTGTGTTGAGAAGTCTGTTGTGATTCTGATGGGCCTTCCTT
>RJWM01022749.1:0-33192 GCA_004363535.1 Dasyprocta punctata
TTTGTTTATTGGTAATTTCTGGATCATTTTCATGAGATTTAGCTTTTCACAATACTTAAGAATTGTTTCATTTTTATTTATCTAAGCATTAATGTCTTCAAAAATGCTACTTTTATGTATTGTAATGTTGTACAGCACACCTCCTCTTACCTAATTTCACTTTCTGTATTTCAGATACTCACAGTCAACTAAATGCTGAAAACTTAAATGGAAAATTCCAGAAATAAAAAATACATAAGTTTGAATTTGCTCACTATCCTGAGTACTATAACAAAATCTTCTGCCATCCTCTTCCATTCCACCCCACTCCACCCCATTTAGTATATCAGTCATTCTTTTGTTCAAACTACCCAGTCTGTATATTACCTACCTGCCTATTAGTCACTTAGTAACCATCTTGGTTATCATTCTGTGGTGTCTTCCAAGTAGCCCTTATTTTACTTAATAGCACCAAAACACAAGAGAAATGATACTGACAGTTTGGCTATCCCAAAGATAAACCATGAAGTACTTCAGTTAGGTGTAAAGGTAAAAGTTCTTAACTTTGCAAAGAAAAAAATTGTATACTGATGTAACTAAGATGTACACTATAGGTATTTCAAGAGAGAGAAAAACACTAGAGAGATATCACATTCATACAACTTTTACTACAACGTACTGTTGTAATTGTTCTATTTGAGTATTAATTACTATAGTTAATCTCTTACCATGCTTAATTTATAAAGTAAACTTTGTCATAGGAGGAGACATATAGAAAAAGCATTTTCTGATATTTGGTATTGTCTACAGTTTCAGATATTCACTGAGAGTTTAGAACATATTTCCACAGGTTAACACAAACTACTATTTTCTATTATGTCTGTATAAGTGAACCCTAAGCAATTTACTTGTTACATATCTATAACGAATGCATTACAAAGTTATAATGAATATTTTGCTTTCTCCAAATAAATGAAAATGTTTTATTCATTTATTTCAACAAAAATATTTAAATCTGTTTGAAAGGCTGTTAAATTTTCTGTTCTGCCTTTTATTTAACAGAGTGATTCCTCATGTTCCTAAGTCACATT
Source organism: Dasyprocta punctata (assembly GCA_004363535.1). Taxonomy (NCBI): domain Eukaryota; kingdom Metazoa; phylum Chordata; class Mammalia; order Rodentia; family Dasyproctidae; genus Dasyprocta; species Dasyprocta punctata. The sequence goes on from RJWM01022749.1 coordinate 1,071, forward strand.
CATTCATTAAATCCAACAATGTGAGTCTTAGACATCTTTGATTCAAATATACAATGTAAAGCATGAAAAAACCTAATGGGTGGTCCATTCATATCTGTGAAAGTTTGTGTCTTGAATGTTCATAAGTCGGGGACTTACTGTACTGAGGATTGAACCCAGGACCTTTCAACTGAGCTAGAACCCCAGCCACTTGTTCATTTTTCATTTTCAAACATGGTCTTGCTAAATTTCCCAGGATGAGCTGAAAATATAATCTTCCAGCCTCATCCCCTCAGAGTGCTGGGATTACAGGAGTTCACCACCATGCCCAGTTTACTCTGTAGATTTATGCAAGAATTTTAACTAAGGAAATTTCTCACTAAGATAACTATTTCAAGTCAGTGCTAAAAGTTGAAACTACACACAGCTAATGTACAAATTTATATTTTTTTGCAAAATAACTAGCTCCAAAATGAGAAAAAAAGATATATCTCTTCTTTATGAGTAGGAGAGAAATAGATCTTTTTCACTGGTTGGGAAAATGTAAACATGAACATATGTATACTCCCAGCAACATGAAAACAATTATTGAATTTTTTGCTATTTTTCTTCTGTAAGAAATGTGTAAACAAAAGAGTAAGGGTACATTATTGAAAATGTAACTAGAGACCAAAATGACAGAGTAGTGATCAACAACAAAATACAGCCTGTCTGGACCTCGAATCCAGACACCTGTAAAATAACAACTTGACAAAGAGAAAAAATAGAAGTAGATCTCTGGGAAGTGAGAGTAAAATAAGAAAGAAGATGAAGAAATGGGACACAACAGAGAAAAAACAAAGCAACCTGAAAACTCACCTAACTCACTGGGGAGGAGCCTGTGTCCACAGACTCCAGGTAAGCCCATAGAATCTGGAGCTCCAGAGAGACTCAGTGATCTGAGCCAGCAGTGATAGTGCAAAAAAAAAAAAAGCATAGGGCTATTATAAACTGCAAAACAGCCTGGAGAATGAGACAAGCATGTTCACTATCATGATTTGTTCTCAATACAGTACTTGAAAAATTAAACAGAGTAATCAGGCAAGAGAACAAAATAAAAAGGATATGGGTAGGAAAGGAAGAAGTCAAATTATTATTTGCAAATGAATGATCCTCTACTTAAAAGACACAAAAAATTCCACCAAAGGACTCCTTGAATTAACAACCATATTCAGGGATGTAACTGGACACAAAATGAATGCAAAGAGATGGTATTTCTGTACAACAATAGTGAATTTAAAAATAAAGAAATTAAGAAAACAATACCACTCACAGTAGCATCAAGAAAAATTAAATACTTAGCAATTAATGTAATCAAAGAAATTAAAGATATTTACAAAGAAAAATGCAGTACTCTGAAAAAGGATATTGAAGAAGACATTAGAAAATGGAAAGTTGTCCTCCGCTTCTGGATAGGCAGAATCAATATTGTCAAAATGGCCATGCTTCCAAAACTGTTATACAGGTTTAACACAGTTCCAATCAAAATACCAATAGTATTCCTCACAGAAACAGAGAAAGCAATCCAAAAATTCACATGAAATCTGAAGAGTCCTAAAATAGCAAAAGCAATTCTAGATACCATGGGCAAGGCAGAGGACATTATAATCATGGACTTCAAATTATACTCCAAAGCTACAGTGATATATAGAGCGGGCAACAAAATGTAGACTTGTGGATCAATGGAACAGAATAGAGGGTGCAGAAACAAACCCAGGCACACTTAGCTACCTTATCTTTGATGAAGGGGTCAGATAATTTTGTTGGAGAAAAGATAACCTCTTTAACAAACGGTGCTGAGAAAACTGTTGATCCATGTGCTTAAGATTGAATTTAGACCCATATCTCACCATGCACTAAGTTAAAATAAAAATGTATCAAAGATTAAATTTTAAATCAGAAACAATCTGCTGGAAGATAAAATAGGTGAAATTCTTAAAGACATAGGTGTAGGCAAAGACTTTCTGAAAAGAACACTGATAGCACAAGAATTAATACTAAAAATTGATAAATGGGATCATAATAAATTAAAAAGTTTTTGCACATCCAAGTAAACCAACAAAGTGAAGTGACAAACAAAACACTGGGGAAAAATTGCCAACTACTCCTCAGACAAAAGACTAATATCTAGAATATATAAAGAACTCAAAAAAGAGAGAGAGAGGGAGAGAGAATATACACTTATACACCTCAGGGAAATAAAAAACTTGTACAAATATTTCAACACTAAATTTATTGAGACACCATGAGATTAATACAAGTTACCTTTGGCCTCTACAATTATAAGAGATGGTTAATGATGCGGCCATTAGCTTCTAGCTATTTATTAGTACTGTGAACTGCTTCTTGGGTAACATTGGTCATTGAGATTTGTTGCTACACATGCATTTTGAATTTCTTTTCTAAGGGCCGGCTGTGTAGTGGGTTTTCTGAGATATATGACATCCTCTAGAGTTCCCTATACAGGGATAACACCATCTGTTGAAGAAACATTATACTATTTTTTATGAAGCATGTATATGTTTTTGCATAATATACATATATAGAGAGGCACATGGATTTCTATATAGCTGTGATGTTAATTATTGCTATCCTCATGATAGCAGTTAGATGTACCTAAGCAAAATACAATCAAGAAAATGTCACTCTAATTATTAGAGATTAGACATTAATTACCTATAAAATGCACGTATAAACAACTACATTCTATTTTAAAAGGCATGTTAAGAGAGAGATTAATTTTAATTGACAGAAGTCACACTTTAACTCGACTTTAAATACTCAGCAATAAAGTATAACAAAAAAGATAGCATAGAAAATAATAGTAATACAAGCTAGCTATAAAAAGTGACCTCCAGTCACTACACTGACTCCTGGTGGTAGTCTCCAGCTACGCCTGTAATTTAGCGCTGCTATGGTTCAGAGGCTATAAAAGCCACACAACAGTCTTCATATTCTTTAGCTAAAATTCATATTCCTTAGGTAAAATAGTCCTCCAAAACCATGGAGTCCTCTATTTTCTTACAGCCAAAATGGGAGGAAATTGAACACCCATAAATAAAATTTATTGTCTTTAGGTAAATAATTCACATCAGGCAGAAAAAGACCTTAAAAACATAAAAAAAAAATCAGGCTTATAAACAAGCTTGAATAGACAGGTCTAAGACACAGTTGGTTACAATCGCTACTCCAATCCCTTAAAAATAGTCTGCACTAGGCTCCTTCCCTTAAAAATAAAATTTGTTTTCTCCTAGAAACTGTCAAACTCCAAATGGTCAAACAGTTGAGGCCAGCAATGTGCTGGACTTCTTTTACCAAGGTTCGCTAGATTTACCCTCTGAAGGTAGTACATAACTGCTGAAACCTAACTTGACTTCCATCGAGGTCTCCTTATATTAGTGCTCTAAAGAAAATTCCTGACTGCCATCTCTTCTACACTGACCCCTCTCAGCCAAAAATAGCAAGATTTGGTCTTCCCCGCTTCTCCCCTAACAGCAGGTAAGGACACTTTTTCAGAAGGGGGTAATGTAGTAGTTTAGTTTGGTGTAGTGTAGTGTAGTGTAGTGTAGTGTAGTGTAGTGTAGTTATTATGTGTAAGGCAGTCAGAACAGCCTAAGGATGGGGCAGATAAAAGAAAATAGTCCACCTGGGTTAAGAGCCAATTCAAGCAAGTAAGCCAATCTTAGACACAGGTAAACACAAGAAAAAGAATAAAGCTAAAGTAAGAAGGGAGGTAAAGACATTTTCTCCCAGGAAGATAAGATAAATTAGTTGCCAGCTCCTCCCTAACCTCTGAGATAAACTTGAAAACACTTAAAAATGCAAAATAACTAGGTTCCTTTGAACTCAACTTCCTGTGAACCAGCTAAATAATTAATTTCCCTTGAACCCTAAACTCACAAAGCTACATGCTTTAAACAAGTTCTGATGTATATAAGGCAAAAACAAAGAAACCTATTGGACTTCTATTCAGAATACCCCCTTGGGCAGCCACCAAAAGCATTTTTCCTATTATTATATTCAGCAAACACTTTCCTAAATTTCTCCTTATATCTATAAATTTATTCTTCAATTTCATGAGACAAAGAAATTGAAATTATACAAAATTAGCTCTTTCAACTGCATTGGGGGCAGAAGATAATGTTTCACAGATTCTAAGAATACACTATATCACTACTTTCCTGGTTCATTATCTCATTCTTCTAGAATTAAATCATCTTGGAAGCAACCTGAGAATAAGTATTTCATGTTGTGACTGAACCACAACTACTGTTGATGGATATAACTTCTAGGTTGGAGCTATCATGAATGTTATTCTGAACACTATGGTCTTTTTTTCACAAAGAACAGTGTTGAAGAAGTCAAACATGGAATGTTCAGATATGCAGATAAGGATCTAAGGAGACAACTCTTTTTTTTGAAGGACTGGTCTCATCTTGCTAAATTGCCCAAGCCATCCTCCAATTTGCAATCCTCTTATCTCACCCTTGTAAGTAGCTGGGGTTACAGGCACACATATATGTGCATGGCCACAGTCTTTTTAAGTAAAGAACAATTCAGCACAGTCATTAACATAAGACAGTGAATTAACTTAACATGTAATTGAACAGATTGTATTTTACATATTAAATTAAACTATAGGAAAATATGTTTATAAACTTTTGAAGGTTACACTTAATTTTAAATAAGAATCTTTCTGTTTATTAAATCTTTGTATTGCTTTTCTTTAATTTTAAAATGAAAAAAGAATAAAAATGATGATACAGAATTTCAAAACAAAATAATAGGTGATTAACACTGGTTAATCTATTGCATATTGTTATCTTCGAAGTAGTTGTTCAGATTACAAGATATAGGCATGAAAACATGATCAAACAATCAAACAAGGGAAGCACAAGCTGTTCTTTTTGATGAACTAACAGAGGGTAGTAGTATATTTATCTATCTTGCATATATATCTATCTTGCATATATATATATATATTCTTTTCCCTTTTTTCTTTTCTTATTTTCTCCTTTCCCCTATCCCAGTTGCTCTTTCCTTTTGAACAGTTTCTTTCCCTTTCACATTCACAATATCTATTGTACATTTTGGATCTTATTTACTCTTTCAGTTTTTTACACTAGGGAGACAATATGATATTTACACATGCGAGTCTGACTTATTTCACTTATGAGTATGGTCTCAAGTTGCATCCCTGTACTTATAAAATCCTAAAGTTCATCCTTGTTTATAGCTGAGTAATACTCCATTGTATAAAAACACCACATCTTTTTTATACATTCCATGCTTGATGGGCATTTGAGTTTGGGAGTTGAACCCAGGGCCTTTGCACAGAGCTATCTCCTTCCTTTTAATATTCAGATTCTGAGACAGGATCTCTCTAATTCCCTAAGATGCCCAGGCTAACTCAAACTTGCAGTTCTCCTGTATCATTCTCTCAGAGTGTTGGGACTAGAAGTGTATGCAACAATGCTTGGCTTTTTCTTTATAATTTACATTACCAAGTAAATAGTTCCTGATGCATCCATTATCTTGACAAATAAAATTGGAAGTTCAAAACACTTAACAAATAAAATCAAAGTAATAACAATAGTATCTTCCTCAAAGAGTTCTGTGTGATTGCAAGAGTTAATAAATTGCTTAAAATAATACATGCAACAAGGCAAGTTCTATTGCAGTTAATTATTATCCAGAGTTTTTTCTTAGCTTACATTTAAAGGACATCCATTGTCTTTCCTAAAAGAGATTATGGAAATAATTTTATCTTCAAACTGAAAAAAACACATAAGTTGTGTTGCAGTATAAAAATCATAAAGCAGCCCAACTTTAGTTTTGCCTTTATTAATATTGAAATGAAACTCAGTTCAGTGGAAACCTTCAAGATAAGTTAAATAGTGTCTTACATTTTAAGAAAAAAGTAAGCCCCTGGCCATATATAATGATCTACACTGAACAGAATAACTTGGCTTATAAATTCATTTATATCTACAATATGTGATACACTGAGCCAGATACCAAGTCAAAGAGTTACTTGTGTCCTGTGCTCATTTCAGAAGAATGATTATCTAGTGCAGTAATGCTAATGAAATTTGTACCTTTTTTTAACTCCACCCCACTCTGCCTTTAAAGACAGGGTCTTCCTGTACAGCCCTGTCAGGTCTCAAACTGTTCATCATCCTTCCTCAACCTTCCAAGTACTGGAATTACAGGCATGCATCACTACACTGGCTTTTGCACATGCTACTTTCTCCAGTCTTCACAGAACCTAGACCCCAGTGAATCATCATATTTTCTTCTCACTGCACTCCTACAAATCACCTGTAATACAGTCAAATTGTTGTGTTTTGTATTCTCTAGGCCTGTATTTTTAAGCTGTTATGTATGTTGCTCCTCTAATAAGAATCCCCTCTTTTGAAAATGCTCTCTCTGCTTATGCAAAGCTATCTTCCAAAAATTTAGTTTGCCTTAAAGCTTTTCTGACTGCTACCACCAGAGATGATATGATCTACTCCAGAAATCTAGAGGATACATTTTCATCACAAAAGTATCCTCTAGTTTGCTTAGGTTCAACATTTATACCAGATGAGCCAGGAATGGTGGCACATGCCTATAATCCCAGCACTCCAGAGGCTGAAGCAGAAAGGTTACTATGAGTTTGAAGCCAGCCTCTGCTACAGAGTGAGTTCAAGGACAGCCTGAACTGCATAGTGAAACCCTGTCTCAAAAAAAATAAAGGAAAGAAAAATACATTTGTACCAGAAATATTTATTGCTTGTCTACTATGTGCAAGACATTTTATCAGACATTGGCATTCCATGTGATTAATGTTGAAAGACATGTGGTTCTAGGAAGTAAAACCACAGGCCATCATAAAGACGTACAATTGAGCAGCATATTTAAATTTATATGGTCTTGTTCAAAAGCTCATATCGCAAACATGTTCTATTTAATTTGGACCAACACTGATTAGTCAAGTTAATTTTTTGTTTTTAAATAAAACATGAATTCAGGTGATACCTGTATATCAACATAAAAACAATCCTCTCTTCTGTGTAATTAAGTATATTGTATTAATGTGTGCATAGCATAAAATCAATAAATAGCTAATTACCACTGATTATAACTGAATGCTTTCATACTTTTATTGTCAGTTGTGATAAATAATCGGTTCATTTATACTGCACTAAATTAATTAGTGAAATTCATATTATATTAACAGTGAAGTTAATGGAGTGATATCTGTTTTTAATGTTTTAAAGATGGATATTCCTTATTAAGTAAGGAGAGTTATTAGAAATGTTTTATCAGTGATTGGCAGTTATGATGATATCTTTAAGGGTACCTAATAAAGTATTTATGTTTCATTTATAAGTATATTTTAATCTGTTGTTAATTATGAGTGACAATATTCATGTATAAATCCTTTCTATGGAAAAAAATAGTAACACTTCTTTTATTACATTGCTCTGTCACACTGAGCACTTATCAGTTAGCAATAGGAGATGATTCCCTTAGCACACTTAGGAGTTGCAGAGAGTAAAGATATAAATCAGGTCACAAAAAATATATATAGAATATTGTGTCAAAGTCCAATTTGAATTAATCAAAGTACATATTCTAATTAAATGTTTCACAAAGTCATACTCACTTATTTTCTAAGTACACAAACAAGTAATGTTAAAGATATTTTTACAGGGAATTATTTGATATGGTCAATGAAACCCTGAATTTGGTTATGACTGCAAAGTTGTTAACTAAGGTAAGCTTTCTAGATTTAGAAAATTAAAGTCCAGGGCAAAATATTTAGCAGACACTTATATAAAAATTGTTCATTTTGTGAACTGAAGTTCAAATAGGCTTCTGGCATATTTGCTAAATCTATCAAACCTACCATGTTTCCCTGAAAATAAGATCTAACCAGAAAATAATCAGGAGATTACTGAAAATTGGAGATAAAAAATGCCTCCCCCTATCGGCCTTACCTACCATTACAGTTAGTGACCTAGCAAAAGAATGGTGAGGTATGATATAATCTTCTGCACAACACTAGCCACAACACTGCAAAACTGATCTCTAGTTTTCAAGGCTGACATTTTTCCAGCTAAAGTCTTATTTTGGTGGATACAAGGGTAACATAGAAGGAATCATGGAAGACTTCTCAGGAGAGATGATGCTTGAGCCATCATTAAGGATCAGATGAAGTTATCTAGATGAAAGTGGGTGGAGAATTTCAATGACAGCTTTTGTGCCTGAAGCATAAATATAATAGCAAATATAACTGGCTGACAAGAGTATGAAAGAGTCATAAAGAATACAGATGAATCCTGCAGTTTATTTTCCAAATTACCTCTTTTGCAAAGCTTACAGATAAAAGAGGCAGTACTTAAGTCTCCACTCCTTTCCTCAAGCTCACTATGAAGTCTGACAAGAATAAACAGAGCAGTAGTTGTGAAAAACAGTTGATGAAAACAACACAAGTATCTATTGTGTCCAAAATTATTTCTCTTCTATCAGAATTTTAACAGATTTAACCTTGCTGTGTAAAAATTATTTGGTCTTTGATTTTTCTCCTCTAAGTAATCCAATTACTTCTCCTTTCTTTAAATATATCATACTCCTTGCATGAGTTTGATCCTGTGTTCCCCCTGCCCAAAGCCTCATGTAATCATGGATGAGGCTGAGTCTGGCATTTGTGATTGGTTTGTTGTCTGGCACTGGGATTGTTGATGTGAGTGCTGTATCCCGCCCAGAGCCAACATACAGTGTAAGGGTGAGGAGAAGGTGTGTCCCCTCTCTCTTGCTGGTTCACACTTGCTGTTGCAGCAACCAAGAATGGCAGCCTTTCCACACCACTCTGCCTTGAAGCCAACTGAGTATGAACTGAAAACCTCAATAACTGTAAGAAATAAACATTTCCTTTCCTAATTTTGGCCATCAGGTATTCTCAGCAATGAGAAAAAGTAACCAAGACAGATTTTGGTACCAGTAGATTGGGGTCATTGTGGTGACTGAACGTGACCATATGGTTCAAGAGCCTTTGGGAATGGCTTGTGGGAAGAGTTTGGAAAGGTTCAGAAATGTCACCTGAAACAGTGGTGCTGGAATGGCTTAGGCTGTTCCATATGGGAGATTCTGATCAGAGCTCATAAGACCAGAAGGCTGATAAAAAGTCTGCCGTTAAAGACCAGGCTCAAGAGGTTTCTGCAGGGAAAAAGGACTGCATTGGTTGTTGGACTCCACATGATGTGTTTTGTGGCTTGGCAGAAAGTTTGCATTCTGCCCATGTCCAGAGAATTTGTCTGAGACTGAAATTAAGGGTGATGGACTGATTAACCTGAAAAAAACAAATTTCAAGGCAGTCTAATGTTGAGGCAGTGGCATGGTTATTGTTGGGGATTTTTAGCCAGATTTATGTTGTGAATCAAGAGCAAAGAGCCCAGCATCATGATTTAAAATGTTGTGAGTTTGGCCAGGAAGCTGTGGACTGTAAAGGTAAAGCTCTGATCTCAATTGCTGAGAAGGAACAAACAAATAAAAAAGATGTCCTGGGGCAATTCCAGAAAGCAGTGGGTCTCCACTTTTTGCAAACTCAAGCCAGCAAAGGTGAAAGAGTTTGGTCAGAGGAAAAAGCCACAGACTACCATGTTCCAGAGTGGTGATGGAGGCCACAGGAGATTCCAAAATGGTGGTGGACACACCAGATTCCAGAATGGTGGCAGCGTAGAGAAGCTTCTCCTCAAAATCAGGTTCAGAGACCTCAGCAATCCAGTCACTCAACCCCTACAGCCAAGATAGAGGAAAGCCTAGCTACTGCTCCAGCTGGAAGTGAAACTTGGTGGCATCCATGTGGCACTGGTGTTAAGTGCATGGAAAATGGATGAATTCTGAGTGTAAGGCAGCTTCCACCCCAACTGCAGAGGGTAATATGTAAAAATGTAAGGGTGAAGCCAAGGGTGCAATGGAAAACCCAGAAGTTTGGAAAAAGCAGAAATGTGGATCATCCAAGGAAAGCCAAACAAACTGAGCAGTGTGGGTTTAAGAGAGAAGCAATGGAGATTAAAATGCCTGGAAGTGCCGTGGGGGTGGAATTACTCAAGCTTTTTGGAGTTTGCAACCAGATTGCTTCAGATGCTGAGCATAGAACTCCAGGACTTAATTCTGCCCTGCTGGATTTTGTACTCACTTTGGTCCCAATGCCTTGTATTCCCCTGTTTGTAGCTTTTGGAATGGTAATGTTTATCATGTGCCTTTGCATTTTGGAAGTGTTTAACTTGTTTCCATTTGTACAGGGGGTTACAGTTAAGAATTTTCCATAGATCTTGGAGGAGATTTCAGAGTTGGACTTTTCAGCAATGCTGAAACTGTCAGGACTGTGACAACCTTAGCAATGGACTAAATGTCTTTGTATAAAGGATATACATGAGCCCTTGGGGGGCCAGAGGTGGAATGTATGGGCTTGATCCTGTGTCTGCACATGTAATCATGAATGGGGCTGAGTCTGGCACTTACGATCGGTTTGTTGTCTGGTGCTGGGATTGGTGATGTGACTGTTGCATCTGCCCAGTGGTGGAACTGACATACTAAGTGTGAGAGGGGAGGGCATGTCCTCTCTCTCTTGACAGTTTGCCTTGCTGTTGGGCAGCCATGAATAGTGGCCACACCACACCATGATGCCTTGAAGCCAATTGAGTATAGACTGAAACTTCTGAAAACTGTAAGAAATAAACTTTTCCTTCCCTATTTTTGGGCATCAGGTATTTTGTCTCAGCAATGAATGAAAAGTAACTAAGACACTCCTCATTCTACACAACTATTTCCACATGCCAGGATGTCAGATCTTGAAGTATTTATATGATTAGAATACGAAATTTGAGTTTCAACAGGAATTTTTTTTAACCTATATCTGATGGCTGATGAAAGAACCAAATGCCCTTTAAAGTAAACTGATGTCTGGGCTCTATTTAGACATGATTTCTGAAAAGTTTTGCTACAAGCATGAGCTGTTTCATGTAATTTACTAAAATCTCACTATGTGGTTTTTACTCTGGCAAATCATACTTAACCCTATGGTCCAGACAGGACTTTTCATACACAGTATAAAATTGCACAGAGGCAGCCAGACTCGGGGCCCAGGTGGCACCACACTCCTGGGTATGCTCCACCTAGCTGCCTGGGAACAGGAGGCCTTGGCCCCCACCGAGCAAGGTGGAGCCTCCACCTGCACACTCCAGAAGGGAGCACCCACTACCTGTGCACAGGATCCACCTCTACCCGATCCCGCAACACAGTGCAACCCACCAGGGTAATGCCCGACCAGCCTCACAGGACAGAGAGGTACTGAGCCCAGCCCAGCCCAGGAGTTCAGGACCCCAGGGCTTCTGATCAGGGACTGACCAGCATAGCTGCAGGGCCTTGGAGGGCTTGGGCTCCCCCCACCAGAGTACAGAGTGTGCTCGAGCTCCATACTTCACTGGAGCAGCACGTGCTGCATCCTAGAGCTTGCAGGCCCTGCCCAGCAAGAAGCAAGGCCCCAACACTGTAGGCCTGGGACTCACCCAGGCTTGCCTGGTACAGCAGAACCCCTGAATTCCTTGCAGCCAGACTTAGGGTCAGGGCGGCACCACACTCTGGGGTACACTCTGCCAGCTCCCTGGGACCGGGAGACCATGCCCCCACATGGGAAGGTGGAGGCTACACCCACATACCCCAGAAAGCCACCCTCAATTGCTGTGCACAAGATCCAGCTCTACTGGGTCCTGCAGTTCAGCATGACCCACCAGGGGAATGCCTGGTCTGCCTCGCAGGACACAGAGCCACATAGGTTCTAGAAGAAAATGACAAAACAAAAGACCAAGAGGCAGTCTCAGTCCCCCAGTTCACTGAGAACAAACCCAAGAGACACTGAAAAGAAAGACAGTGGGAATCACACAATTGAACTTTCTGAAATGATAGAAAATGCAATAAAGAAACAGCTTGATGAAGCTACAGAGAAATTCAAATCAGAAATAATCTCTCAGTTAAAAAATGAAATAAGAATCAATATTAAAGAAATGTTGTATGTATGTAAAGAAGACCAAGATAAAAAGAAATAGAAGAACTTAAGAAATTGACCGAAACATTGAATTAACAATATAGGACACAAACAGAATCCATGACACAGATGCAAAGGGAAATGCAGGAAATGAAAAACTCCATGAAAAGTTTGAAAAACCGTTTAAACAAAGCTGAAGATACAATCTCAGATCTTGAAGACAGCATGGGAGATCAAGGCCACGAAAGAAAAGATCTCCTAAAAATAGTAAGGAACCAAGAAACAACAATTCAACAGCTACAAGATGATGCCAAGAGAAATCACATAAGATTAATAGGCATAAATGAAAAATCAGGGGTCAATACTAATGACCTGTGATGACTATTCACAGGAATAATAGCAGAAAACTTTCCAAACATGGGAAGAGAATCTGAAATACAGGTAACTGAGGCATACAGAACTCCAATTAACAATAACCAAAATAAATCTTCAGCCAGACATATGATAATAAGGGTATCAGAAATACAGCACAAAAGCAAAATACTAAAAGCTGTCAGAGAAAAGAAACAGATCACTTATGAAGGAAAGCCAATCCGAATCATGGCAGACTTCTCAACACAAACCTTAAAGTTAAGAAGAGGTGGAGTGAAGTATTTCAAATCCTGCAAGAAAACAAATTACAACCAAGATTAATGTACCCTGCAAAACTATCCTTAAAAATTGATGGAGAAATAAGAAACTTTCATGACAAAGAACAACTGAAGAAATTTATGGCCACCAAACCAACACTACAAAGAGTAATGAAAGACACTCTAGAAAGAGACAAAATAGCCACAATCAAAAGAAACCAATAAGCAGGGCAAATAATTAAACAGAAAATGTAGAAAACCAGCAACAGAAAGATATCATGACAGGGATGTGTCAGTACATATCAGTTCTATCAATCAATGTAAATGGTCTCAACTCACCAATAAAAAGAAACAGACTAGCAGAGTGGGTTAAGAAACAAAACCCAACAATATGCTGTATACAAGAAACACATTTCACTCAAAAGGAAATTCACAGACTAAAAATCAAAGACTGGAAAACAATACTCCATGCAACAGGAACCCAGAAAAAAGAAGGGGTAGCTATTATGTTTGCAGACAATGAAAACTTCAAACCGAGAATGATCAAAAGAGATACAGAAGGTCACTACATACTTGTTAGGGGAAAACTTCAAGAGGAAGAGATTACAATCATAAATATATATGCACCACATATGGGAACACCCAACTATGTAAGACAATTCTTAATAGACATGAAAAACCAAATAAACAACAATACAGTTATAACAGGGGACCTTAACACCCCACTGTCACAGAGAGACAGTTCAACGAAACAAGCAAAGAAATAACAGAACAGAATCAAACCTGTGAACAAAAGGACCTAGTAGATGTGTACCGAGTATTCCATCCATCAACATCAGAATACACATTCTTCTCAGCAGTACATGGGTCACTCTCTAAAATTGATCATATACTGGTCCACAAAACGTGCTTAAGTAAATGCAAAGGAACAGAATTAATTCCGTGCATGTTACCTGACCATAACACAGTAAAACTGGAAATGAATAACAAAAAACACTACAATAACCACATAAACACATGGAAATTAAATAATACCCTCCTAAATAACCAATGGGTCACAGAAGAAGTTAAAGAAGAAATTAAACAATATCTACAATTGAATGAAAATGCAAACACAAATTACCGGAACCTGTGGGATACAATGAAAACAGTCCTCAGAGGGAAATTTATAGCAATAAACCCCTACATCAGAAAAACGGAAAGAACACACATAAACAACTTAATGCTACACCTCAAACGTCTAGAAAAAGAAGAGCAAGTTAAGTCCAAAGCCCAAAGAAGGGAGGAAATTATTAAGATTCGAGCAGAAATTAATGCAATTGAAACTCAGAAAACAATACAAAGAATTAATGAGTCAAAGAGTTGGTTCTTTGAAAGAGTAAATAAAATTGATAAACCCCTAGCCAACCTTATCAAGAAGAGGAAAGAAAAAACACATATCCATGCAATAAGAAATGAAAAGGTTGAAATCACTACAGACCCAGTGGAAATACAGAAGATCATCATCTACTTTGAAAACATTTACTCACATAGATTCAATAGCACAGAAGAAATGGACAGATTCCTACAAACCTATGAATTAACAAAGCTGAGTCAAGAAGATGTAAAGCTGCTGAATAACCCAATTTCAGCTAATGAAATTGAAAATGTAATTAGGACCCTACCAACGAAGAAAAACCCAGATCCTGATGGATTCACTGCTGAATTCTATAAGAAATTTAGGGAAGACTTAACGCCCACACACCTCAAACTCTTCAATGAAATCGAAAGGGAAGCAAGTCTCCCTAACACATTCCTGGAAACAAGTATTACCCTAATACCAAAACCAGAGAAAGATCCAATCAAAAAAGAAAATTACAGACCAATCTCCCTAATGAACATAGATGCAAAAATCCTCAATAAAATACTGGAAAATAGAATACAGCAAGTTATCAGAAAGATTATACATCATGATTAAGTGGGATTCATCCCAGGAATGCAGGGATGGTTTAACATACACAAATCAATACATGTAATATACCGTATCAACAGGGCCAAGTAAAAGAACCACATGATTATCTCAATAGATGCAGAAAAAGCTTTTGACAAAATCCAACACCCATGCATGATAAACACCCTACAGAAAATCGGAATAGATGGTCTCTACCTCAACCTGATAAAAGCCATGTACCATAAACCAAGAGCCAACATTGTACTGAATGGAGAAAAACTGAAAACTTTCAACCTAAAATCAGGAACAAGACAAGGATTTCCATTATCACCACTGCTATTCAATATAGTTCTGGAAATATTAACCAGAGCAATTAAAAAAGAGAAAGAATTAAAGGGAATAAGGAAAGAAAGGAAGAAGTGAAATTATCATTATTTGTAGATGATATGATACTCTACATAGAAGACCTCCAAAAATACATTAGAAGACTCCTAGAAGTAATAACCAAATTCAGTAATGTAGCTGGATACAAGGTGAACACTCAAAAATCAATAGCATTCCTGTACACAAACAGCAAAGTCACTGATAGAGATATAAGGGAAACCACACCCTTCACTATAACATCCAAAAAAATTAAATACTTAGGAATCAATGTAACAAAGGAAGTAAAAGATCTATACAGTGAAAATTACTTTACTCTAAAGAAGGATATTGAAGAAGATCTCAGATAATGGAGAGATATTCCCTGTTCATGGATAGGAAGAACAAACATTGTGAAAATGGCCATTCTCCCAAAATTGTTATACAGATTTAATGCAAGCCCAATCAAAATACCTCTTGCCTACCTCACAGAGCTAGAGAAAGCATTCTTGAAATTCATCTGGAATCAGAAAAGTCCTAGAATAGCAAAGACAATTCTGGGCAACACAGGAAGGCAGGAGGCATCACACTCCCTGACTTGAAACTATACTACAAAGCTACTGTGATAAAATCAGCATGGTACTGGAATCAAAACAGACCTGAAGATCAATGGAATAGATTAGAAGATACAGCCACAACTACAAACACACTTAGCCACCTCATCTTTGACAAAGGGTCCAACCATGTACATTGGAAGAAAGATAGCCTCTTTAACAAATGGTGCTGGACAAACTGGCTTTCTATATGCCGTAAACTAAAACTAGATCCATGCCTATCACCATGCATTAAAATTAAGTCAATATGGATGAAAGATCTGAATATTAATACAGAGACTCTGAACTTACTAGAAGACAGAATAGGTAAAAATCTTGATGATATAGGTGTAGGCAGAGAGTTCATGAACAAAATCAAATTGCACGGGATACACTTCCCAGAATCAACAACTGGGAGCTCATGTTACTAAAAAGTTTTTGCATGCCAAAGGAAATCTCCAACAGAGTAAAAAGAAAACCCACGAATTGGGAAAATATCTTAGCCAATTGTCTATCAGACAAAGGACTTCTACCTAAAACATATAAAGAATTAAAAGAAATCAGGCCCCTAAAATTCAAGGACCCAATCCATAAATGGGAATCTGAGATGAATACACACTTCTCAGAGAAAGAAATACAAATGGCAAATAAATATGTGAAAAAATGTTCGACATCAATGGTCATTTGGGAAATGCAAATCAAAACAACGCTGAGATTCCATCTCACTCATGAAAGAATGGCCAAGTTTAAAAAATCAAGTAACAACAAATGCTGGATTGTCTGTGGGGAAAAAGGAACTATTCTCCACTGTTGGTGGGAGTGTGGACTGGTGCAACCACTGTGGAAATCAGTGTGGAGATTCCTCAAGTAGGTAGGATTAGAGATCCCATTCAACCCAGCTATCCCTCTTCTGGGCATTTTCCCAGAAGAATTAAAAACATCATACCTCAGGGATATCTGTGCACCCATGTTTATAGCAACACAATTTGTAATAGCCAGATCTTGGAAAGAACCCAAGTGCCCATCAATCAGAGAATGGATAAAAAAGATGTGGTATTTTTATACAATGGAGTACTACTCAGCTATTAAGAAAGATTGCATTGAGACTTTTATACGTAAATGGTCATGACTTGAGACCATACTCATAAGTGAAATAAATCAAACCCACATGTGTCAATACCGTATTGTCTGCCTAGTGTAAGAAACTGAAAAAGTATATATGATCCAAAATCTATAATACTATGGAAAGGTAAAAAACAGCTCGAAGAGCAAAAGTAACTGGGTAGGGAAAAGGGGGAAGGAAGGAAGCGAAAAGGAAAATATATAAATCTGTATATATGTATATGTAGGATAACTAAAACAAACACACTGCTGAATGTATTCGTTATTGAGATAGAACAATTAATACTGATACGATTAGATCAATTTTACATGTCTATATCTGTTAATGTAAACAATCATTTTAAAGATAACAATATACAATATTGCAAACATTGTCGTTTCTATCATCCTGTTTTGTAAACCTGTAATGTTACTGTTGTGTATTTACTCTAGTCGTTTGTTTGTCTGTTTTCTTTTTTGTCTTTGTTATGTATGTCTTTTTTTCTGCTTAAATAATAACAATAATAAAAAAGAAAACCTTTACTCACATAGATTTGATAACACAGAAGAAATGGGCAGGTTCCTAGAAACCTATGAATTACCAAAGCTGAATCAAGATCATGTAAAGCTGCTGAATAACACAATTGCTGTTAATGAAATTGAAAATGTAATTAGGACCCTACCTACAAAGAAAGGCCTGGGCCCTGGTGGATTCACTGGTGAATTCTACAAGACATTTAGGGAAGACTTAGTGCCAACACTCCTCAAACTCTTCAATGAAATCACAAGGGAAGTAAGTCTGCTTAACTCATACCAATGTTTATAGCAGCACAACTCATAATAACTAGATCTTGGAAGCAGCCTATATATCCATTAGGAGATGAATGGATAAAGAAATAGTGGTATTCACACACAATGGAATACTACTCTGCCTTCTTCAGAAGGATAAATTTCAGTAATTATAAGGATAATAGATGCAACTTGAGACTATAGTGTTAAGTGAAATACATTATACACACAAAATTAAATCAATAAGCCCAAAATATAAAAAGAACAAGATAAAAGTTAAGTAATAAGAAGTAGGGAATTTCCCAATGGAATGGTGATCAAGAGATTGGGTTAAGGGAAGGGAGGAGAGAAAAAAAGAATAAAGGAAAGATGCACTCAAGAAGGAATATAAGGAGATGTAGAAATAATTAAGACGTGTATACACATGGACCAACTCCCCAAGCTGAATGTAATTAGTGTGTAGTGCAAATATGTACTAATAAAATTAAAGTAAAATAATTTCATATCAAACTCAATAAGAACACATTTTCCATTCATCTAACCTCTCCCCTTAAAATATAGAGCCAAATGATGCATTTTGAGCCCAAAATCTCAGAACAGAAATAAAATATCCAGTGGAAAATGAGATGTGCTTTTGTATTAAATATGTCATCAATGAATTTTGGAACGATGATGGAGCAGTGAGCAGAAGCAAGTCAGCTTCTCCAAGATTAAGAGTTCAGACACTGCAATATACCAACCTAGGGAAGTGAAAAAGGAGCAAAGCAAATCCCAGAAACCCAGGGAAGTTTTGAAGGGTGAATTGGAGTCTAAGGGAAGATTGAGGTGATGGATCTCAAGGTAGAAAACAATCTGCGTAACAATTTTGGGAGAATGGCTATTTTCACATTTGTTTTTCCTATCCATGAACAAAGAATATCTTTCCATTTTCTGAAATCCTCTTCAATTTCTTTTTTCCAAGTTCTGTAATTTTCAATGTACAGATCTTTTACTTCTGTTGTTAGATTGGTTCCTAATCCATTTTTGGGGTGCTATTGTGAAGGATTTGGGTTCCCTTATTTCTCTCTCAGTTTGTTGTTTATGAGCAGGAATGCTATTTATTTTTGAGTGTTGATGTATTTAGCTATATTACTGAATTTGGTTATTACATCTAGAAGACTTTCAGTGGAATTTTGGGAGTCTTCTATATAGAGTATCATGTCTTCTGCAAATGATAATTGAATTTCTTCCTTTCCTATCCTTACTCCATTTATTTCTCTCTCTCTCTCATCTAATTGCTCTGGCTAATGTTTCCAGAACTATATTGAATAGGAGTGGTGTTAATAGACAACCTTGCCTTGTTCCTGATTTTAGGCTGAAAGCTTTCAGTTTTTGCCAATTTAGTAAGATGTTGACTGTTGGTTTATCATGTATGGCTTTTATCAGACTGAGGTAGTGACATTCTATTCCAATTTTCCTGTAGGATTTTTATCATGAATGAGTATTGGACTTTTTCAAAAGCTTTTTCTGCATCTATTGAGATGATCATGTGATTCTTGACTTTGACTATATTCATACGATGTATTGTGCTTATTGATTTGCATATGTCGAATCATCCCTGCATTCCTGGGATGAATCCCACTTGGTCATGGTGTACGATCTTCTAGATGATTCACTGTATTCTATTTGCCAGCATTTTATTGAGGAGTTTTGCATCTATGTTCATTAGGGAGATTGGCCTGTAGTTGTCATTTTTGTTTGGGTCTTTCTCTGGTTTTGGTATTAGGGTAACACTTGCTTCCACGAACTTGTTAGGGAGAATTGGTTCCCTTTCAATCTCACTGAAGAGTTTGAGGAGTGGCGGCATTAAGTCTTCCTTGAATTTTTTGTAGAATTCAACTGTGAATCCATCAGGATGTGGGCTTTTCTTTGTTGGTAAGTTTCTAATTACATTTTCAATTTCATTAACTGAAATTGGGTTATTCAGCAGCTTTACATGTCCTTGATGTGTCTTTGGTAATTCATATTTTTTTAGGAATCTGTTAATTTATTCTGTCATCAAACCTATGAGAGTAAAGCTTTTTAAAGTAGGTATTTATGATCTGTACTTCCACAAGGTCTATAGTGATTTAACCATCTTCATTCCTTATTACATGAGTTTTAGTTTTTTCTTTCTTTTTTTGGTAATGTTGACTAGGTGCTTATCTATATTATTTATTCTTTAAAAAAACTACCTGTTGATTTAATAATTCTTTTTATTGTTTTCTTAGTCTCAACTGCATTGATTTCTGCTCTGATATTTATAATTTCCTCCCTTCTTTGAACTTTGGGCTTTCTTGCTGTTCTTTTTCTAGATGCTTAAAGTGTAGTGTCAGGTTGTTTGTGTTTGTTCTGTTTTCAGATGTAAGAGTTCACCACATTAAATTTCCCTCTGAGGACTGCTTTCTTTGCATCCTACAGGTTCTATTAAATAATATTGGCATTTTGTTTGCTTGTAGGTATTGTTTAATTTCTTATTTAATTTCCTCTGTGACATATTGATTATTTAGGAGGGTATTATATAATTTCTATGTGCTTATGAAGTTTTCGTAGTTTCTTTTATCATTAATTTCCAATTCCATGGCACTATGATCAGATGTTATGCATGAGTTAATTCCAATTCTTTTGCATTTACTTAAGAATAATATATGGACTTGTATATGGTGTATTTTATAGAATGTCCTGTGTGCAGCTGAGAAGAATGTGCATTCTGATGTTGTTAGGTGGGATACTCTGTACATGTCAACTAAGTCCATTTGTTCACAAGTTTGATTCACTTATGTTATTTATTTTCTGAGTTTTTGTCTAGTTGATCTGTCTCCCAATATAATTGTGTTATTGCTTATTTGAGTTTTCATGTCTATTAATGTTTGTCTTGTATAGCTGGGTGCTCCTGTATTTGGTGTATATATATTCAAGATTGTTATCTCTTCCTCTTGAAGTTTTTCCCTATCAAGTGTGCAGTAACCTTCTTTATCTCTTTTGTTCATTATTAGTTTGAAGTTTACATTGTCTGCAGAGTAGCTACTCCTGCTTTTTTCTGGGGTCCTGTTGCATGAAGTATTTTTTCCATCCTTTGACTTTCAGCATATGAATTTCCTTTAGAGTTAGATGAGTTTATTTTATGCAGCATATGGTTGGATTTTGTTTCTTGATCCACTTTGCCAATTTATTTCCTTTAATCAGTGAATTGAGGCCATTTACATTAATTGGCTTATTTTTACCATGTTATCTTTCTGCTGTTGGTTCTTTATCTTTCCCATCTGCTTAATTATTTGCCCTGCTTGGTGGCTTTTTTCTGTAGTTCCTCTTGAAATCATAAGCTTTCTATGTGTATCTAGAGTATCTTTTAGTACTCTTTGCAGGGTTGGTTTGGTGGTCATGAAGTTCTTTAGTTGCATTTTGTCGTGGAAGTATCTTATTTCTTTATCAATTTTGAAGGATTGTTTTGCAGGGTACATCAATCTGGGTTGGAAGTTGTTTTCTTTTAGGATTGGGACTACTTCACTCCATGCTCTTTTTGACTTCATTGTTTGTGTTGAGAAGTCTGCTGTGACCCTGATGGGCTTTCCTTTACAGGTGATTTGTTTCTTTTCTAACAGTTTTTAATATTCTGTTCTTACACTGATTTTCTAGGATCCTATTGTATGTCTGCCTGTAGATTTATTTTAGTTATGGCTAAGTGGAATTATATATGCTTCACTTATTTTTATGTCAGTTTCTTTTCCCAAGCTTGGGAAAGTTTCTGCTATTGCTTCTATAAATAGTCTTTTTGTATCATTTGTGTCATCACTTTTTTTGTTTAGATATATTGATCGTTTTATATTAAAGAGGGAAAAACAAAACAAAACAAAAATATAAGAAAAATAAGAAACAAAAGAGCCAAAGAAACAAAAATAACAAAAAATCCAAAACAATAACAATTTAGGCTTTCAAAAAAAGGTGGTAGGAACTGAACAAAGGTTGATACTTTGCATAGTTGTCTTCAAAATTTACTCAGATTACCAGATATAGACATGCAAATTTGATCTAATCCTATGAATGTTAACTGTTTTTTTAAGAACTAATAGAATTAGTAGTACAATCATCTTAGCTATCTTAAGTGTATATATACAAATTTATATATTTTTTCCTTTTCCCTTCCTTCTTTTCTCCCTTTCCCTATTTTTCCCCTTTGAGAAGTTTCTTACCCTTTCACAATACTTGTTAAAGATTTTGGATCTTATTTACTGTTTCAGTTTCTTACAACAGGGAGACAATACCATAGTTACACATGTGAGTTTGATTTATTTCACTTATGAGTATGGTCTCAAGTTGCATCCATTTACCTATAACAGCTTCAGTGTGATCATTTTCTGTAGCTGAGTAGTACTCCATTGTATAAAAATACATCTTTTTTATCCATTCCGCAGTTGATTTGCATTTGGGTTGTTTCCAAGATTTGGCTATTATAAATATAGACCCAAAAGATTTTTTTAAAAATTTAAAAATTAAAAAAAACACAAATATATGCCCAGAAGATTTGAATGCACTTATCAATCTTATAATGTTTTATACTGCATCATCTTGCAACTGTTGAACTTTCATTTCCTGGTTCTTCATTTTTAAAAGGTTTTTCCTTTTCTGGTCACTAGCTGCAATCTTGTCTTCAAGGTCTTAAAGTCTATCTTCACATTCGTTCAAGTGGCTTTGCCAGCTTTCAATGAAAATTTTGTATTCCTGGATATCTCTTTGAATCTGCTTCATGCATTCTGAATCATTCTTATATGTTTCATTCAACATTTCCATCACTTTCCAATGCTCCTCTTTTTTAAAACTATTTCTCTTTAGATGTGCTCAGCATTTCTTTCATTACTTTTATCATTTTTTGTTTTACCTGGGAGATTATTTCTTATCTGATTTCTTTTACAGCTTCCTGGAGTTGTTTCTTTACTTTGGTTACTGTTGTTTCACAAATTTCAGGTCTGTTACTTACACTTTCTTCTATGTCTGTGTATCATGGACTTTTTGGGATAAGCTAGAAGACTGAGATTGCATTTTGCTCTTTCTTTCTGTACTTTTCCTGTACTCCCCCAATATAGCTGAATGCAAAGGCCCACTTGCTTCTTGAATTGGCAATCACTGTCTGTACTGGAGGGCATCTTCCCAGTTGAGTGGAGATTGCTGGGCAGACCTTTCCCTGACCTCGTACGGCTCAGCAAAGATTCCTGGCCAGATGGGGTCATTAAGTAGGCCTTATCCAAGCCCTGAAAGGTGCACCAAGGCTCCCCAGCTGGGTTGAGTTCTATGGGCAGATCTTCACCAGGCCCTTTCCAGCACACTGACTCTCCTTACCTGGTTTTGGTCACTGAGTAGGGCTTTACCAGGCCCTTCACGGTGTAACAAGGCTTCCCCACTGGTGTCTCTGTGCAAACTTTCAGCAGGCTCTGCATGGTGCACCAATGCTCCCTGGCTGGTTGGGTTCAATGGATAGGCCTTTACTTGGTCCTGTGCAGCACACCAAGTTTCCCTGCCTGAATAAACATGCTTTTCAGCTGCACATAGAACTTTCTCAAAGATAGACCACATACTAGCTCATACATGTTTAAGTAAATGTAAAGGAATTGAAATTATTCCATGCATATTATGAGAAACTAGTGCAATGAAATTGGAAATCAATAGTGAAAGAAACTGCAAATAATGCATACACAAATGGAAATTAAATAATATTATCCTGAACAATTGATGGATTACTGATGAAATTAAAGAAATTTGACATTTTCTAAAATTAAATGATAATGCAAATACAACATACCATAATTTGTGACACACAGTGAAACTAGTGCTAGGAGGGCAATTTATAGCAGTGAATTCCCACATCATAAAAGCACAGTGAATTCAAATAAATAATGCAATGTTGAACCTCGTGCTTTCTGGGAAAGAAGAGGAAGTCAAGCCCAAAACTCATACAAGGGAAGAAATTATAAATACCGGAGGAGAAATTAATGCAATTTAGGCTAAAAAAAAACAGGAAAAATAATGAATGAATCAAATGGTTGGTTCTATGAAAGATTAATTAAAATTAAAAATCTTTAGCCAACCTTAATGAAAAAGGAAAGAAAAGACTTAAAAACATGTGATTAAGAATGGAAAGGGTGAAATCACAACACATCCTGCAGAAATTCTGGTCATCTATATCAATGTAAAAAACTCATAGCCTAATAAGAGAGAAAACATAGAAGCAATGGACAGATTCCTAGATACATATGAATTATCAAAGCTGAATCACGAAGTTATAAAAATTCTAAGTAACCCAATATTAGTTAATGAAATTGAAGATGTAATTGAAAACCTACAACAGAGAAAAGCCCAGGTCCTGACAAATTCACAGCTGAATTCTACAAGAACTTTAGAGAAGATCTTATGCCATCACTTCTTAAATTCTTTAATGAAATTGAAAGAGGAGCAATTCTCTTGAAGTCATTTCTAGAAGCAAACATTACCCTCAGACCCAAACCAGGAAAACATCCTGCTAAAAAAGAGTACAAGCTAATCTCACTAATGAACATAAAGAAAAAAATTCCACAGTAAGATACTGGCAAGCAGAATGCAGCAAGTCATCAAAAGTATACACTATGACTGAGTAGGTGTGATTCATCCCAGAGATGCAGGGACTGTTCACCATAAGTAAATCAATAAATATAAGACACCACATTAACAAAACCAAGACAAAAATCACATGATCATCTCAATAGACGCAGAAAAAGTTTTTGACAAAGTCCAACACCAACTCATGATAAAAATCTGCAGTACATTGGAATAGATTCTTTTAATTTCAATCTGATAAAACCCATCTATGACATGCCAACAGCCAACATGGTCAAAAACTGAAGGTGTTCACTCTAAAGTAAGAACGGGACAAGGATCTTCATTACCATCAATCCTATTTGGTATAGTTATGAAAATATTAGCCAGAGCATTTAAACAACAGAAAGAAATAAAAGGAAAGAGAATAGGAAAGAAAGAAGTCAGATTATCATTTTTTTAGAAGACAGGATACTTTAAATAGAAGACTCCTAACACATCACAAAAAAACTTCTACATTTAATAACCAAGGTCTGTAGTGTAGCTGGATACAAAGTCGGTGCTCAAAAATCAATAGTATTCCTATACATAAGTGACAAACACACTGAGAGAGAAATTAGGGAAACAACACCTTCAAAATAGCATAAAAATTATTTCATTTACTTAGGAGTCAATCTGACAAAGAAAGAAGAAGATTATTACATTGAAAACTGCAGTACTCTGAAAAGGGTGATAGAAGAAGATGTCAGGAAATGGAAAAATATCCCTTTCTCTTAGGTAAGAAGAACCAACACAGTGAAAATGAACTTTACTCCCAAAGTTGTTAGGCAGATTGAATGCAATCCCAGTCAAAAAGCCATAAGCATGCCTTAGACAACTGGAGAAAATATTCCCAAAATTCATTTGGAATAAGAAGAGACCTAGACTAGCAAAAAACAATTCTGGACAACAAAGGCAAGTCAGAGGGCATTACATTCCCCGACTTGAAATTACACTACAAACCTAGCGTGATATAAACAGCATGGTACTGTCAATAAAACAGACCTGAACATTAATGAAACAGACTAGAAGATGCATAATCAGCTCTAAACACATTCAGTCAATTTATCTTTGTCAAAGTATCCAAATACCTTCACTGGAAGAAAGTTAGCCTCTTCAATAAATGGTTCTGTGAATACTGGATTTCCACACACCAAAGAATAGACCTAGACACATATATCTCACCATGCACTAAAATAAAATTGAATTGAATCAAGGATCTAAATACTAAAACCAGGGGACTGGGCGGCCCACATGGACCCCTGGGGGAGAAGGAGAATGGGCCCTTCCAGGACCCACCCCACTGGGCCCCAGTGGCTCCTACACGAGACAACTGATCTGCCCTCTGGAGGACGGGGTGACCCGTGTGGATGCCTGGAGGAGAACGAGAATGGGCCCTTCCAGGACCCACCCCGCTGGGCCCGAGTGGCACCGGCATGTGGGCTCTCCCCACCCCCTGTATGCAACCAGCTGGTTCGGAGGTTTAGCTAAATTGATAGCAACAAGTAACATTAAGCAACTAAATGCTAGTATTGTTTCACAGGTTTTGCAGGCCTCTGGTCAGCAACCTGAGCATCTCTTTGGAGGATGACAGTGGGCAGTGTGGCAAGTGTGGGAGATTCTCTTCTGTCTTGTCTCACTGTTTTGCTTTACTCTGATCTTTTTTTGCTTCATTTTATATTCTGTTTTTATTGGTTATATTCTGTTTTGTTTTTGGTTCGATTCTACTATACCTGTTGGAATGGTCAGCTATTCTGAGGATAACAAGATATACTATAGTAGCTATTGTATTCACATTATGTTTCTTCGAAGTTCTGTACCAGTTCTACTGCTTTGTTTTGGTTGACTTTGTTCTGTTATGTTCTGTTGGATTTTACTATCTTTAAAATAAAAAATTTAAACATTAAATACTAAAACCAAAAAAATTATGTGCTGCAAAATAGAGTAGGTAGAACTCTTAAAGAAAAGATTTTAAGAACTCAAATCACACAGGAAGTATTACAAAATATCAAAAACCTGGATCTCATCTTATTAAAACCTTTTGCACAGCAAAAGAAACCACCAACAGAGTGAGGAAACAATCTTCTGAATGGGAAAAAATTTTGTCAACTGTTCCACAAAGGTTTAATATCTAGAAAATATATATAAAATATCAGGACCCCCAAATTTAAAGACTCAATCCAGAAATGGTCATCTAAGATGAACGGACACTTCCCAGAAGTACAAACAGCAAATAAATGTATAAAAAATGTTGAGCATCAAAGGTCATTCAAGAGATACAAATTAAAATAACACTGAGGTTCAATCTTATTCCAGAAATATTATGGAGAAATCAACCAATTAAAAATGCTTTCAAGACTGTAGGGAAAAAGAAACCCCTCTCTACTATTGCAGGGAGTGCAAAATATTGGTGCAACCAATATGGAAATCAGTGTGGAAATCCCTCAAAAACTAAAGCTAGAGGTTCCATTTGACCCAGTTATTCCTCTTTGTCTCTTCCTGAAAGAATTAAAACCATCATAACACATCAATATATGCGCACCCATATTTATAGCAGCATGAATTGTAATAGTTAATCTTGGAAACAGCCCAAGTGCCCGTCAACTGATGAATGGATAAAAGCAGTTTTTTTTAATTCTCAGTAGAGTGCTACTCTGACATAAACAAGAATAAACGAGACATTTTTTGATAAATGAGACCATACTTTTAAGTGAAACAAATCAGACACACGTGTTTGAATATCACATTGTTTCTGTTGTGTGGGAAACTGGAAGTGTAAATAAGGATCAAAATATATAGATATAGGGAAATAGAAGAAAATGTTTAAATGAAAAGTGAAACAAGGAGGGTGGGAGGAGGAAAGGAAAGTGCAAAAAAGGGATTAAAAAGAAAAAATGGAAATGAAGCTTTTGTAAGGCAGGAAAGTGTGGTTGAAGGTAAGGGAAGAAATTAGAGAAAAAGGAATCAATATACATTATATACAGGTACAAATGCCCAATGATGAATGTAATCATTATGCATTTCTAAAACGTACCAATAAAATTAGTTTAAAACAATAAAATAAAATGTCATCTGTCCTCATTAACAGGAGGTACTATGATCATTATTGACATGATTCATAAATTATTCTTTTTGAAATACAAATACTATATGTCTTCATATAAGGACAATATGTGAGAGCAAACATATTTGATATCTTATGGCATTTTACATTTTTCTAATTCTTTGCTTTTAATTTTATTAAATTCTCTTGTAAGCAGTGGGCAACATCCTCCACACAAATTTTAAAAATTCATAAATGCACACTTTGCTCCATCTTGCTGACCCCACAAACACACACTGTTTGTATCACCACCACTAAAATCTTCGTCAAGGTTATAAGTTAAAGATATATTTCATACAAATAAAAATGTTCTTTTTTTCTGCATTTCTGCATGAGAGCAATCTTTGTGTTTCTACCATCTAGTAACAAATAATTCTTGATCTTTTATTTTTTCAATCTTAAATTATCTAAAATTTTAAGAAGTAAAAAAAGTAGAAATGAAAGCTAAGATAAATATAAAGTCTCTGAAAGAACACTTTAAACTATATCTGCCATCTATTGTTTGACAATAAATTGAGGTAATTTTATGTTTTCAAATAAATTAGACTTTCAGATTTCAGTATAATAATGTTTTACTTTGTGATGAATATACAGATAATATATTTCTTTGTGATGAATATACAGATAAACTATACAGATAGTATATTTCTTTGCATCTTAAACTTAGTGAGATCCTATGTTGAATTAATATTTCTTTTTATTTACTTACCACTTGTGTTCAGCAATAATTTGATATTTTTATAGAATATGCTTACATCTGGAGTTTTTATTTTGAGAAGTTTCTGTGTGTACAGGTTCCTGAAACGTTATGTCCTTGCATTTGTGACTGTACAGATGTTGCCTTGAAGGAAAAAAATTGTTAATATTTGATCAAAAGATTTTAAGATTCTTTTAGAAATAAGGTATAAAATAAATTTTACTAAATATATCTGTTTAATCCAGCTGTGTGGGTGGTAGAAAGTATTTTTTTAAACAGTGATCTACTATCATCTTTCAAGATCACACACACAGTAACCTCACTCTGGAAAGCTATTTCTTTAGTTAACAATAATAGCACCTCAGATAAACCTCATTGACTACGATGCTGCCACTGCGCAAAACCACAATAGATATCTGTTTTCTAAACAGAAAACACAAAAATATTGCAGAATTTTTCAATCCTGTATTAAGAATCAAATGCAACCTTATTGACTACAAATAAGAACTTCCACATAAATTTTCAAATTTTATAATGAACCACTATATAGTGTCAAAGACTACTTATTTAAAATCACCTGACTTTTTAACAATGCAATTCATTATATATCATGTTTAGAACCAGTTCACAATTCTCTCAGGAGTGAGGTGAAAATATCTCCTATAAACATTGACTATTTTAGATGTGCAATTTAACCAATTTTCCCAGTTGAAGTATGGTTGCAGGGCTCACACTAATTCTTTTATGTCTGCATATAAGGAAAATCCTTCAATATGAATGGTTCAGATATGGGTCACTAGTTACTTTTCATTTCCTAAATTCACTGGGAAGATAATCACAAACTTAAGATCACAGAGAAATTTCTTTGTGTGTGTGTGTGTGTGTGTGTGTGTGTGTGTGTGTGTTTTGCTTTTGGATTTTTAAATATTTTGTTCATTTGTTTTTATTTCTTTGCTTCTTTTTGCTTTTTGTGAGTGTGAACATTGTTTTTAGTTTTTAGTTTTGCTTTGTTCTTGTTTCTGATTTTTTCTTCTTTCTTTTGCTTCTTTTTTGACCAGTTTTCTGAGGTTATGATAATCACTTTTTTGCCCTTCAGTCTTGATTCTAATATTTTACTACTTTATCTATTTATTTTCTCCCTTTTAAGCTTTCTCCCCTTAATTACTTCTCTAGTGCTTTATTCTCTGTGTAATTTCTTTCCTTTTTTCACTGCTTTTCTTTTGTCTTGTATTCCTTGTCAGTTTTTTTGTCCTACCTTTACCTAATTCTTTAGACATCCTTCTATTCCCCAATAAAATTCTTTGTTCCATTTCTCTCTCAACTTTCTTATATCAAAGAATTTAATGTTTTAGTGTTTCCCTTTTTCATCCCCCATTCCCAAACCCTAAATCATTAATAGTATAATCACAAAGCTTTGTTAATCTTTTGGCAGTTAACTTTGTAAGATTACTGCTGAATTCTTTTCTACCATTAGCAAAGATATAGTTGCTACATTTAGTACATATTAGTTGTAAGTCAATACCAGGTTTGCCATGTTTGCATCACAATTGAAGGTTTCTTCTCTAGGAATAAGGGTGCAAACAACTGGTTCTAATAACCTCTTAATATCTAGCCTCAAGAAATACTACTATAGCTGTTTCACTTGACATTATCAGTCTCATAATTGTCACAATTTCTCTGTAAGCTGACACTCAGACAGCCTTTTTGACATTAAGAATACTATGGTACATTCAAAAAGAACTAGGCTGCTGACTTGACTGCATCTCCCTTGACCCCCCAAAAATGAAAGTGTTTTAACATTGGCACTATGGCAAAGGACTATATTTAGCCACACCCAAAGTACATCAATAAAAAGGAACAAAAAAGACCCTTATACTAGCAATAAAATCTTTAGACTATAAGTATCTACAAATATCAGGAATAAAAACACTAACAAAAACTATGGAAACATGGTAAGAGAAGGCAACAAAGTGCCTCCCTAAACTACCAACTGTCCCAAAGTCACTACAGGCAACACCTCAAGGTTCAGAATAGTATAAACCACACAGCTAAATTATTCAAAAGCATGGCAGAGGAAAGCTGCTCAAAGAGATACTCAGCAGGGTTAGAGAAAATATAACTAAACAGATAATGGAAATAATACCCAAAGAGAGGCAGGACCTCTCAGAAGACACTCATAGAAAGCTACATAAGCTAGAAAAAATGATACAAAATATTAATGACCAACTGAGAAAAGAATAAAAGTTCACAAAATGGTTTTAATCTGAAACATGAACGATTAAAAGAAATCATATTGAAAGTATGGGCAGCAGCAGAACACACCAATGTGAGGACAGAGTTTAAGATTTAGAAAACAATAAAGACTTTCAAAGACCAATGAATCAAAGACATGTTAAAAAAACAACACATGTAAAATTGATCCAACAACTGCTAGATGATCTAAAGGAGACTAATTGGAGAATAACTGGAATAATTGAAAAATCAGAAGACAGCACAAGTAGTATGAAAATCCTGTTCATAGGAACTGTGGTAGAACACTTACCACATAAAAGGAAAGAAATAAACATACAGATAAGTTAGGCATATAGAACACCAAATAGCCACAACCAAAAGAGAACCTCTCCATGCTGTATTGTACTCAAAATTCTAGAAGTATATCACAGGGACAAAATCCTAAAAACGATTTGAAAAAAGGCAACAAATCATATACAAAGACAAGCCCATTAGAATCACAGAATACATCCCTACACAAAATGTAAAGGTCAGGATGGCTTAGAGTGAAATATTTAAAGCCTTGCAATTTAACAGCTTCCAAAAGCAACTTATATGCCATGCAAAACATTCCTTTGAAATTGATGGGAAAAATAAGATATTTCATTACAAGGAACACCTCAAGAAATTCGTGAAAACCAAACCGCAATCCGAAAAACTTCCCCAGGATATCCTAGAAAGAGTCAATGAAACCAACAATGTCAATAAGTTAAAAGGAATGAATGCATATGATAGGATTAATAGCTAAGCAAAGAGGGGAGGATGAGAAAGAAGCACCAGATTTATAAATCCAATAAGAGGAACAAGTCAATATCTCTCATTAAGAATTCTCAGAAAGAATAGTTTGTGTTGCCATTGTTTGATCATTTTTTACACCTAGATTTTGTAACTTGAACTACTTCTAAGATAACAATATATAATATATTAACTAGTATTGATTCCTTACTTTTTTTTTAAATTCTGTATTACTTCTACCTTTTTTGTCTTGCTTTTTTAAAATTAAAAAAATAATAATTCTCAATATAAATGGTCTCAAGTACCCAATCAAAAGACACAGATTTTCTTTCTATGAAAGAAAACTCAAAACAATGCTAAATACAAGAAACACATTTAACATGAAAAGACACACACAGATTAAAAATCAAAGGATAAGAAATAATATTCCATGCAAGGAAAATCCAGGAAAAAATCATAAGTTGCTATCCTAATTTCAGGTTAAGTGGATTTCAAGCTAAGCCTGATTAGAAGAGAAAGAAAGTCACTACATACTAGTTAAGGGAACAATTCCACAGAAAGAATTAACAATTATAAATATATATGCATGAAATACCAGAACACCCAGCTTCATAAAACAAACAATAAAGGACACTAAAAGTCACATAAACACCAATGCAATACTAATTAGAGAATCTTAATACCTCACTATCACAAATGGACAAGTCAACTAGGTAACAAAAGCAGCAAAGAAATAACAGAGTTGATCTAAAGCTTCAAAACAACATAGTGTTCCATCCAAAAACAGAAAACACATTCTTCTCAACATCTCATGGGACTATCTCCGAAATAGATCACATACTAGTCAAGAAACTACGCTTAAGTAAATGCAAAGCTCCCCCATAAGATACTGGCAGACAGAATGCAGCAAATCATCAAAAAGATCATATATAATAACCAACTAGGATTCTTTCAGAGATGCAAGGATAGTCAAACGTAGGCAAATCAGTAAATATAACGCACCACATAAGCTGAAACAAGAATAAAAATCACGTGATCATTTATTTTTTTTTAATTTTATTTGAGCGAAGAAAAACAAAACAAACAAAAACTACAACAACAACAAAAAAAAACGACATATATAGTAAAAACAACAAGCAAAAGAGACAAGCAAACAACTAGAGTAAATACACAACATTGCAGGTTTACAAAAACGGAAGATAGAAGCTTGACAATGGTTGCAATTTGCGCATCGTTATCTT
>RJWM01022750.1:0-33176 GCA_004363535.1 Dasyprocta punctata
CCAGAGATGCTGGTGGTATTTAAGACTCACTTCCTACATGTCTGTTCAATCCACAGGTACTGGTTTGTCTTAACCCTGGCCACCTGACTTGAAGGTGCATTTCCTTCTCATGTGGACAGGATGGACAGAAGGACTGGTCTGAGCTGTTGGCCACCTGTGCTTCCTCTGGTGCAGTTAAGAGACAGCCCAGGTGAATGGGTCTAAACATAGTGGTGGAGGGGGGCACTTCTGGGTTCAGATGGAGGGCCCCCCAGAGGAATGAAAGCCCCATCAACTAGACAGAAAGAAAGAAACCCACCCATCTGAAGGTGAGTGAAACTTCCTTACATTCGCAAGATACAGACGTGCTCACCAGAGGAACAAGAAGACCCAGAAACCGAAAGAAGCTCAGAGATAAGCAGCCGTGCTGTTCACAGCGGAGGCATAATGGGGATGCTTTTTGAAACTGGGCTTGGATAGCGGAAAAAGGGCAAAATTTAGCAGAGATACAGGAAACAAGTGGATAATGGAGATCAGAGATAAACAAAATACATATGCAACTTCATGTGATATAAAATTCTTAGGATAAAATCACTTCCCTACAGTTCATGCTCAAGGAAATGCATTATGTTTTCCAATGGCCACATGGCTCCCAATTGTGTTTGGAAAGAGACGAACAGGCTGAAAGAAGAAGCTTGGGTTGAGGGCTTACTTCCCAGAGGCTACATCCACAGTGAGCTCAAGGCTTCCTCCTCTGCCCTAGTGAATGTGGAACCCGGACTTAGGGATTCATGTGTAAGTTACACTTCTAGTTTGCAGCATGTATTTGCATGTAGCTTACAACACGGTGTGAGTTCATTGCTTATTGTTCTTCAAAATATTCTGCAGTAAAAGGGTCCCTCCCAGAAGAGGCTCTGGTTTTGAGGGGGCCAACACACAGCAGGATCCCCCGATGGGGTCCACTTGGCTGACCAAGGAAACACAGTCCAGTCCACCAGCCCTAGTGGAGCAAGTAGACGCTCCGGTCCCACTGATACTAGGCCAGCTGCGTCCTCTTCACAGAAGCAGCAACTATTTCATTCCCTGCGCGTCACGCACTGCCCTGAAGAGGAACTGAAAAAGAAAGATTCAGTGATTCACAAAACGTGCTTCCTTCCTAAATGAGCACTAAAATTAACTCTAGACTTTATAGCTCCTGCCCATGCATGCTCCTTCCTGCCGGAAAGCAGTTGTGCTACAGCAGCAAAGCTGGTCCAGATAACCAAGCACCTGGAAACGCAACCTGCTGGTTTGCCCCGAAACAATCTGTCACCTTCGACAGCACTTAGGGGAAACAACACCTAATAAACAACACCTAGTAAAGCAAAAGCAGCATACGCCACAGTAAGAGGGGAAAGGCCCACTTACAGCCGCGGTTATGACAGTGCTTATAAAATTAGAAGCACTAATTTATTAGGGTCTATAGAGCCCCAAATGAGCGTGTGATTGTGCATTTACTAAAATTTTATCCATAGGACTACTGCACAGAAGTCAGTCCTTGCGGCTTGGAGCTTGGAGGAAGACGCATCTGTTTCCACTCCTGCACACTCCCCGGCTGGGCACAAATCATGCAAGAGAAATGTTTATCCAAGCAGAGCTGAAGAGCCAGGGCTCCAGGAGGCCCTGCGGCTCAGGGAGGGCTCTTTCTTTCAAAGGCTCCTGCTGCCCGGCCCTGGCTAGGATGGAAAGGATCAGAGCAGGGGACAGAAACAATTTTTGTTTTTAAATAAGGAAAAAGAGTAGGGCTGTGATTATGTAGACAGAATAGGAGTCCAGGAGAGCTGGGACGATGAAGGTGAAGACAGGCTTGTGGGGTACACGGGGGGAATGTTCGTCCGTCGGGCGGTTCATGGCATGAGAGGCTGGGAGACCCCGAGGTGGAGGCTCAGTGCTTTGCTCATGGGACCTAGTCATCAGTAATACAGAACAAACTAATCTCGTACCATACATGTACCATAGGAGACATCTAGGACAAAGTTGGTCCCATATATCAGATGGAGAAATAAGTACTGGTCTAGTCACCATCTGGAGATTCCCAACACTGAGGGAATCCCATCTGTTTCTCTGGAGATACACACACACACACACACACACACACACACACACACGTCAAACCCAAGGCTCTGTGTGTGCTAGGCAAGTGCCCAGCACTAAGGCTGTACACCTCTATCCCAGGTTGGCAGGGCAGGGCCTGACTTCTGCTGCCCTTCGCCCCAGCCAGGGACTGTCCTGTCCTGCAGCACCAAAACTGGGAGCCAAACACGGGGGCCCCACTCTCCTGTCCAGTGCCTCCCCGACTCAGGGAAGCTGAGTTTGGACAATGACAGCAATCTTCTCTGAGGTCTTTTTCAATCTCAACTCCCCTCCCTTCACTTATCTGCAAGAAACACAAAATAGATGCAGACTAAAGAGACCAAACCGACTTCACTCATCTTTTTTCCTTATCAGTTGTGATACTGGGGATCAAACCCAGGGCCTCATGCATGCTAGGCGAACATTCTACCACTGAGTCACACGCCCTGCCCTGACTCTGTTAGGTTTTATTGTTTATATTAAGCCACTTATCACAGTTCTGAAGTCAGCAAGCCAAAGCTGGAGGCAGATGACCCAAACCTTTGAAACTAGTGTAGAAGTAGAGGTAAAATAGGGTTTCCTGTATCGTTTTTGGAGGTTACACCTGAAAGGATGTTATTTACTGACACTGGATAATATAGCTCACCCTTGGTGATTCAAGGATGTCCCTGGAACTTTCTCCCAAGGGAACATTTTATGTTGATACAAGATGTCACAGATGGCTCACAAAGAGAGGGTCCAATTTTAGTTTGATATTCCAGGAGAAAAATATTTCTGGACAAATAATGCTTTTGGGTCCAACTCTAAACACAAATCCTCCAGCTTTAAAGAAACAGATTATATCTCTGTAGGGAAAAAAAAATGCTCTGTGAAATGTTGCATTTAAGAGGATCATGGATCATAGCTTTCCTATAACCCGGACAATACTAACATGATGGTGGCAGACAGGAGCACAGCCTGCCTCTGTCCTGAGACTACTCATGGCTTTCCTCCTTTTAAACCTCTGTCTTGATGAAAGATGAGAAAGTCTTATACACCGAAGAACAAACACACAGACTCCTGTGTCACGATGGTATTAATGGTCTACACCCCTGATCAAATGTAAGCTCACCTGTTGGTTGTGTTTCCAAAGTTCAAATGGTCGAGCTTTCCCCTCTGCCGTGTTGGACTGATCTGCAGTGTCAGGGGCACCCTCCGCCCCTCTCTCTGTGCTTCTGACCTCCGTGAGACCAGTGGGGGAAAGAGTGGTGTGGCCACACGGAAATGGATCAGAGAGAGCCAGAGCTATCTCCTGAGCCGCACTGACGAAGGGTTCTCACTAGTTCTTTCTTGAGGAAGAACTGGAACCTGGTATCAAAGCCCACCCCACGTCCTTTATTGTATATAATTATGCACCATGAACTGTGCGTGGTTGGCATTCCAGTGTGTGGGATCAGTCACTCTCAACAGATCCTTTCTTTGGCTTCTGTAAGTCCCAGCTAAGAAGCCCTGCAGGCTCAGCTGACTGTGGTAGCCCTCCAGGGATGGGGAGAATGGCAACCCCCCGAGCGCTCCTCTTGGGGTTCCCTGAGGTACACCTGCAGGTGAGCACCGCCTAGCGGATACACTGAGTGGACACCATGTCACCATGGAGCGGTGCTGATATGTGCTATGGCATTTTAGGAGTGTATACAGGTTATAGGTTGAGTAACTCTTGAGTAACTTTTTGAGACAAGGTTTCACTATACAGTTCAGGCTGCCCTTGAACTCACTTTGTAGCCTAGGCTGGCCTCAAACTCACAGCAATCCTCCTGCCTCAGCCTTCCAAGTGCTGGGATTACAGGTGTGTGCCATCACACCTAGCTCAGGATGAATAACTCTTATCCCAAATGTCTGACACTACCATATTTCAAACTTTTTTAGATTTTAGAATATTTAGGTATACCTATAATGAGATTGGGATAAGGTTCAATCTAAGCATAAAATTCACTTATATTTCAGGAGGGCTG
This sequence comes from Dasyprocta punctata, assembly GCA_004363535.1. Classification (NCBI taxonomy): domain Eukaryota; kingdom Metazoa; phylum Chordata; class Mammalia; order Rodentia; family Dasyproctidae; genus Dasyprocta; species Dasyprocta punctata. The sequence goes on from RJWM01022750.1 coordinate 4,080, forward strand.
CTGCGAGTTTGAGTCCAGCCTGGGGTACATAGTGAGTCTGAGGCAGTGTGGACTCCATAGCGAGACCCTATCTCAAAAAACCAACCAACCAAACAAAGTATATCTATCAAACACACCATAGCCGCGAAGCCCGTGCCCAGTGTGGCCGGCACACCTGTGTTTTGTCTGTACCCCATCACGGAAGGTTGTGTGTGGAACTTTTCACTTATGGCTCAGAGAGCGTCAGACTTTGGAGCATTTGGATTTCAGATTTTCAGATTATGGATGCTCAACCTTGTTTCTACCCCCACACTGCTGGGAAGTGGCCGCACTTTCCTATTTCACTGTTCTCTGTTCCCTTTCTGGCCCAGGACCTCCTCTTGCACATGGGCCCTGTTCCACGAGGGACCGGGGAGACGGGGGCTTCCAACTACCACAGGCCTGGGTTGTTCTTTTAAACTGCCTGGCCCACGTGCGTGTGTGTACAGCTTCGCTAGAACTGGAGGTGTTTCGGAGGCCATGAAGAGCCCCGGAGAACAAATGATCTTAATAGAGAGGGTGACTTCTCGGGGACGAAAGCCACGCACAAGGAGGCAAAAGCGACCTTGAACAACAGCACAGCTTGATGTCTTCAAAAAGACGCTGCATAATTTCTACGCAATTGTAATTTCTCTTTCCAGCTTGGAATGCCATGATTAATAATACTTGTCAAATCAGGATGTTACGGATTCTCACTCTGGTTTGAAACATGCATTTTACACAGGAAGGGTAAGGTGCTAGCACATCCAGTGTGGCGAGTAGGCCTGGCGACTGACAGAGGAACAAGCCACACACGAGCTACAGGCTCCTTCCAGCAAAATGCCCCTCGATGCACGCACATCTGGACCCTGTGTCAGGAGGCGCACAGGCTCTGGAAGCCACTGCAGACCTGAGGTTCAGAACCGACCTTCGAAGGACGTGTGAGGCTATCAGAATTCTCTGTTGCTCCTAAGCCGTTTTCTGGTTCCTGATTACACCGATTCCACTTACAAAGGTTTCCTCCCTCACCCTTCTGCCCCATCCCTTCTCTGGGTCACCGGCCAAGAGACGCTGCTCTGGAGTCCGTCACTAACTCGGCGCAGACTGCAGCGGTCTACGCAGTAAGTGGCAACCTGGAGACAGTGGAGGGCAGGGTGGCAGCAAAAGGCAGTGCTGGCCAAGGGAAGGGAGGAGGCTGGACACAGACACGGGGGAAGCTAGAGAAGGTTCTTCTGTTGTTAAAAATCAACAAGTACAGTGTCACCAGTGGAGGCCCAGATGTCCCATTAAGAAATGTCCTACACTGTCTCCAAAAGTTGGCAGCTGTCCTCGTGAGAACCAGCATTGGGAGCAGCAGCTGCCGTGAATGAAGCTGAAGCATCTGTCCTCACATGTGGCTTCGTCTTGATCGTGCCCCTCCTCTGCCCAGGTCCTCGGCATCTTCCTGTCTCCACCAAGCCTTGCACTGTCTGCCCCACCCTGACCACACCCACCCCCTTCACTGCTTCTAGTCCAGCTGCTCTGCCTTCCGCACTGTACCTTGAACATGCCAGGCTTGCTGCCCCAGGGCCTTTGCAAGTATGGTCTCCTCTGCCTTGGACTTTCCCACTACATTCCTTCGTGGCTCTCTCCCTTACTTGTTTCAGGTTTTTACTACAATGTCACCTTCTCAAATAGGTCTTCCCTGGTTATGCTTTTGAAAAGCGTAAACCCCCCCATCCCTACCCTCTACCTCCTTCTGCTGTTTTTCGCCGTTTAACATTTCATCTTTTGGCCTCCTCCAATCATGTGAGTTCTTTGGAAGCAGGGAGTTTTACTCATGTGCACCCAGAGGCCAGCAGATAGAACTGTGCACATCTCGCAGAGTTAAGACAGTTAAAATCCCAGAAGACCACAGGGCATCTACTAAGAACTGTGCGATATTTGCTAATATTTTTATTTTGCCTTGAACTTCATGGTAAACCTAACGGACAGTTGTTGTTATGCCCATCTCAAAGATTGGAAGAGTAATTTACCTGAAGCTGCACATTCACAGATGGCAGAGCTAGGATTGCAAGCCAGATCTGAGTCTGTGTTCTGTACACCCGTGGCCGTTGCATGGGAAGCCCCAGGACAGAGGAGAGGCAGAGACCCAATCTTTCTGGAATCGGCTCCAGCCCTGCACAGGCCATTGCTGCCTGGAGAGAGGGAAGTGGGAATGAAGTCCCTGGCACCATCCGGCGTGCGCACAGGCCCGCAAGATCGGGTCTGAAACGGTGGGGGACATTCTGTTTGCTTCCTAACTTCACTGAAAAATGTAATCGAGCTTGCCAATTAAAAACTGTTTTCATGACCCCAAAAAATCCATGGATTGGCGACATTTACTTTAAACAGTCATTCCACCATAACAGGAAAAGAGGCAGAGCAGAGGAGTTTATTATAACAGCTGCTTTCATTCCCCAAACAAGGCTGGGCTGTTTTTGGCAGGTTGCACCATAGTAGAGCTGGCAAGAGGCTGACGGGCTGCGTGAGTTTCCTTTCAAAAGATCATTTTGCTTCCTTAAAAAAAGAAAGCCACGGCTGCACTGGGGTAGCCGGCGTGAACTGCAGATGTGCGTCCCCTGTCCCCCAGGACCTCCGCCCTACCTTGCCACGAGGCTGCGACGGCAGAGACATTGGTCAGAAGCCGGTGCTCCCTTTTAGAAAAGCTGCTTAATTCTCGCTTCGGGGTTATCATGAGGACGACCAGGGCCAAGCCCCGCGGCAGCTGTTGTGATGGTGTGGTCACCGTAAGGTCTCCAAGAGCCCGATTCCCGGCTCCTGAGTTTTCTCCTGAGACTCCAGTTTACAAAATGCACACCGTCAAGAATGCAATGTGCACCCCTCTTTTGACAGACTTTAACGAAACAGACTCGACACCCTCTTCCCTATGAACCCACAAAGTGGGTAAGAAATGGCACAAGGATGGATGCTCCCCCTTCCACGTCACTACCCTTGGTGGGGGTCCCAAGCACGGAGAAGGGGTGGGAGAGATGAAGAGCAGAGCCGCCTGGAGGGCAGGGCTTCCCTGGGTTTAAACTGGAAATCCTACAGGAAGTGAGGGCTCGTGGCTGCTGGGAGCTGGGCAGCACTGGGCTGAAACTCCACGCTCAGCAAACGCCTGAAACCATCTCAATGCTAATGGTTTCCAGATGGCAGAAGAGCGAGCCCCCAGGCTCTGATGCCCATCGGCCCAGCAGCTGAACCCACACAGATTAGGAACGGAGCCCCGGTGAGCTTGGCTCCCCCGGTTGGACCCCACAGTGGGTGCGGGGCATGTCAGGAATGGGCAGGCCCCCAAAGCCACCCTCCCGCCCCCTTGGGCCAGGCTTACCCCTCAGCATCCAGCCCCGGGCAGCATCGGCCTCACTGCTCGAAGGGAAGGAACCTCCCGCAGCACTGGGATTTTAGACCGTGGTTGAGGAAACCCTTGGCCCTGGCTGGCAATTTTGAAAATCTATTTGTGATTTTTCCAAAGCTTTTAAATCCCCTGTCTATTCAGAGACTGAGTTTGGAGCCCTTGCTTTCCAAAGAGAGACAGAGAAGCTGGTGAGCAGGACATGGCTTCAAAAGGCCACCGCCAGCGGGGCACACAAGCAGTCACTCTCCTGGGGAGGAGCGGGTGGAGGAGACAGTGGGGCGGGGCCTGCACACCTGCCTGCTAAGGGCTGGGGGTGGGGGGAGGTCAGTGCAGAGGCTGACACGTCCCATGCCCCAAACACTCGTTCACCTAAAGGGAGAATGTGGAATTGTGCACATCTTTAGCCTCACTGATGCCAAAAGGTGATATTCCAAATATTCCAAAAATACTCCAATGGGATCCGTGCTCAGTCCAAAGGGGTACTCCTGAGTATGCCCCAGCGGAATACCAGCCCTGCCCGAATCCCAGCAGAGATGTTAAACACACACATGCAGAGCAATTATGAGTGGGCGGAAGATCCTGGAGTGGCCAACACACTTTCCACTGTTGACACGAAGCTTTTCCTGGAGGGTGCCCGGCTCCCTGAGGGCCAGGCTGAACCAGGCTGGGCGGACGGCCGAAGCCTGAGTTGTGAATTAAAAACAAAAAGGGATTATAAATAAAAGTAGACAGATGAGTGGCTGTGCTAGGTTGTTCCACTGTTTAAGGAAAGTAGCTGCAAGGACAGGTGCCAGCGCCGGGAGAGTATTCTTCCACCCGCGTGAAGGTGAGTAAAAGCCCCAAGTGTGTTGCTTGATGAATCGAAACAGACTCAGCTGCCACTGGTCCTCTGGCCAGAGGCCAACAAGTCCTGCAGGGCTCGGCAAGGCGACACACGTCACCCCAGTCCATCTTCCTTCTCTGCTCCATGCCCGTCCTGTCACCCTCTCGGTTCTCGCCTGTCTCCTTTCTTCCCCTCCGTGCCTGGTGGCTTCTGCCACCCCTCCGTTCTCAGCAGCTCTGATGATTCCTCTCGGTTCTTTCCTGCCGACAGGAAATTTCCATGCAAGAACTTTATATGCCAACGTTGAGAAATAATCTCGCACACCCTTGGTTGAATGTGTAGATAGACGTGTGTGGGGTGATTTCCAACTATCCTGCCTTCCCGGCCACGGTTGGGCAGACAAGTGCTGGAGGGATCATTTAACCTTTCTATCACAACATTGGAAGTTTATTAGGAGAAGAGGTTTGAACAAGCAGAAATGTTCTAACCCAGATCCATGTACCCTAAAATTTTGGAAAAGTGAAGTAAACAAAACCACAGAGGGAGAAAGGAAAAAAAAGAAAAAAAAAAAAAAAGAAGAAGAAGAAGAAACAAAAAAGAGACGGGTAGACCCAACTTCAGACTGATGACAGTGTATTTGGTCAAAGTTCAAGGTACTAAAACTGTGTCTTAATGGCCCACCAAGTCATGGCCTCTCCGTGCATCTGCCGTGTAGGCAATTTAGGGAGACGTGGTCTGATTCCAAGGGTGCTCATGGCTCTGCACGCAGGGAGGGTGCCGAGTGGCCCGGTCGGGAAGGTGGGCCGCTCAGGTCAGGCGTGCAGCAGGAGCAGGAGACCATGCATCAGCCTGGCATGTGAGCTTCCCGGGGCAGGGTGCAGGGTGAGAGCCATCTGCTAGCTTTGCAAGACCAGATTGAGAAGGCAACAGCCGAAACCACAAAGGAGAACATGAAGCTGGATGTGAAGAGGAAAAAGCAAAGATTCTACCCAGAGCTGAGGTAAGAGTTTTCTTTTCTTTTTTTTTTTTTTTCCCAATGATGAAGAAAGAATCCTACTTCCCTCCAATTTGGAATATTTTTAGCATATATGCCTCAGCATTGCTGCCTAACGTGTCTGGCTGTGTCCTTTCCTTGGCCTAGGTTTTTTCTGTAGTCTTGCAGTGCCTAGAGTATATGACAGAGCCCTGTAGCAGGCACAGATGGCCTTTGTGTGGGACCCTCCAGGTCCCCACCTCCACCCTCTTCCTACAGCCCTTGGCTTAGACGTGCGTGGAGAGCTTGGAGCTTCCGTGCTTGCTTGCCTGCCTGGCCAGGCTGCACACTGCCTCCCCGGCCCGTTCCAACACCCTGACTCCCCGAAGCCTGACTGCTAAAGGGGCCCCTCTCCAGCAAGCCACCCCTTCTCCGAAGGTATGTCAACTATGAATGCAGCATGCGTGTGAAGGCTGTGTGCATAATCACACACATGCACACACATGCACACTGTCACCACCTCCTGCACCTATAAGGTTCTGGGTTCTCCCTAGGCCCCTTGCTGTAAGGTTTCTGACCAGGGACCCAGCAGTGAGATGGATGCAGTGCAACAGTGAGCTGTAGATCAGAAAATAAGTTTGAAACTTGGAAATGGCTCCCAGTGCTGAGTGATTTCCTATGTGTGCATCTCAACTTTTAACCCAGACGAGCTATGCAACTACAGGGGCTCATGTACACACCTGCCTGGTCCCTCCAGCTCCCTGGGCAACTGGCCCCTGCCAAGTGGCTTTATCGGAAGAGCCAAAGCTTATTTTCATTTTGAATTAGCTTCCTCTCCCCCCACACCACCAAAGGCAGAATGTTAAGGGCACCAGGAAAAAAAGTTGAAAAAAGCCAGTGGAACCAAACACAGGAAGCCCGGTGAGTGCAGAAAGGCACCCCTGCACTGCAGAGCAGGTACAGAGAGATGCGAGAGTGGGTATTTCCACAGGAAAAGGACTGGGGGAACAGGCGATTGCACTGAGGCATAATTCTGTTCCCGAACCCCAGTTTTCAGGAAGTCTGGCATGAAGCTGGCAGGGGAGAGAAGGGATATCTGAATCTCCAGTTCCATGGTTTCGAATCTGGTACAGTCTGTATTTCATTAACACAGCTCATCTCTTATCAGGAAAACAATTGCTAGATTTAAGAATGATTATTCAGGCAGGTGCAATAAGCTCATAGTTCTGTGGTCTTCTAGAGACCTAAGAAAATTCCTGCCACCCAGGGAGCAACAGAAGCTTTCCCAGGAACTGGGGCTGCATGGCTAGAGTGATCTGCAATGCATCCATGATGGAGTTGAAACAGAATTTTTATTATCATGTACCATGTACATCGTGGGTTAGACATGCATTGCAGATGGCCAGAAGCTGCGATCACAAGCTAAAAAGATGTTTTTTGAGGGTAAAACATATTTTTAAATAATAAAAATCTGACTTACAAATCACCTTTCCTGTTGTAAGTTAGGGACTACTATGTATATCATCGAGATGTTAATGAAAAAGAAATCCCCTTTTCTTCCCATTTCTCCTGGACAGAGTGAAGAACAGAGAATGACTGGTTTTACCCGAGAGGCCTGACTCTTTTATATAGGAAGCTGCCCCAAGGCGGGGAGAGCATCTTCTAAGGGTTCTGCATCTCGTTGTCACAAAGGTGAAGGTTTCCCTAACCGACCAGGTGCCAGGCCTGCAGAAAGAGGACGTGGGAAGGTAGAAAGGCAGGAACACTGGAGCAAACTTAGTGAAGTCCGGTGGGGACGAGGCCCTGCCTTACCCTAGCAGTGTGGTGTGGCAGCGAGAATGTGACTCGCCCTTCCACCCTGACACCCCACTTATCAGCGCTGAGCTCCCACAGCCCCAGGTTCTCCGTCTGTAACGTGGACATGACTGCAACCCCACCGCAGGTTACTGCACAGAAGAAGGGAGACTGTGTTCACAGTGAACCCGGTAAATGCGGTGCCCTGGGCCAGTGAATAGTTTCTGCTCTTTTATTTTTATTTTTTGTTTTTTGGTACCAGGAATTGAACACTGGACCTCATTCCTGCAGGCAGGCGCTATGCCACTGAGCTATATTACTGGCCCAAGGTTTTCATCCTCACTCCTTTTAAAATGCAGTTTCCTTTTTGGGGTGTCTGCCTTTGGACGGAAAGCACGAATTCTGGTCTGCATCTCCGTGTTGCCTGCTTTGCAAGGAAGGACAATCCCCGCATGGGGTCCCGGCAGAGGAGCTTTCTAGTACTGTCTGGGGGCCGCGCAAGTCTAATTCTGGATCCAGCGCCAGGATGCACACTACGGCAGCACAGCTAAGTCACGCGCTCGTGTTTGGCCTTCATCGCACTACAGGTGACTTTTTTTTAATATTACTTTCTCTCTCTCTCTTTTTTTTTTTTTTTTGTACTGAGGATCAAACTCAGGATCTTGAGCTTGCCAGGAAGGTGCCCTGCCACTGGGCTACATCCCCAGCCCAAGGTGACTTTTTTAAATAAAAAAAGTAACTGCCAAAATATAAGGTGGGAAGCCGGTCGTGGTGGTGCATACCTGTAATCCCAGCACTTGGGAAGCTGAGGCAGGAGGATGGTTGCGAGTTTGAGACCAGCCTGGGTTACAAAGTAAGTTCAAGGCTGGCCTGAACTGCATTTATTTTGAGACCCTGTCTCAAAATAAATAAATAAAATAAAATAAAGCAAAATATAAGGTGGGGCAATGGCTTAGCAGCAACATTAGTGGAAAAACTTAGGAGCTGAAGTGAGGTGCCAATTCAGACTGAGTTAGAGACCTGTGGTTAAAAGGTAACATGATGGCCAGGCTCAGCAGCACATACCTGTGATCCCTGCACTTGGGAGGCTGAGGCAGGAGGATCATACTGAGTCCAAGGACAGCTTTGACTACATAGGAAGATCCTGTCTCAAAAACCAAAAAAGAAAAGTAATATGATGGAGTAGGGAGGGAGTGGTATCTCAGGAGGAGATGTATGTCCCTCCTTAGCCTAACTCTCTGAATACCTCCTCAGGACAAAATAAAATAGTATCTGCCAAGGCCAGGTGCAGTGGTACGCGCCTGTATACTCAGCACTAGGGAGACTGAGATGGAAGAATCACTTGAGTCCAGGAGCTCAAGATCAGCTTGCACAACATTGGAAGACCCTGACACACACACACACACCCCACCAACAAAAACAAAAAACCTGCTAGAAGCATAATAAAACATAAACCACAAAAACATAATAAGCAAAGCTATCCTTGTGAAACTTAGGATTATATTAGTCTTTTATCAATGTAAAAGAAAATCAAAGGTACAAACTAAAAACTAAGAAATAAAAACAAGTTCCAGCTCCCAGAGAGATCTATCCATTCAATGACAGACAGTGCTTCCCCTCCACCCTGGCACTGGCCCCAGCCCCAGCCAGCCTCCCATTCCGCCCCTGCTGCCATCAATGCCTGCACTGATTAGTACGGAACCCAGACTGGGCTTCCCAGCACAGCTGCAGGGACAGACCCACAAAACTGCGGGGTGCTGAGGCCCGATCTCTGCCCATGGACCAGGCAGGCCCCAGGTGAGTCCAGGTTGTAGCCAAGGTCAAGGCGGGCAGACAGGCTGCCCCTTCCCCCGGGGCATGGGACCACTGTGGACTGCAAACCTGTGAAAGACTGGGGAAGGAGACAGAGACAGACACAGAGACAGACACAGAGACACGGAGAGGAGGCTGTTTTGAAGGAATGGGGTGCAACCGTTACCTACAAATACTCAAAGGACCTTCTTCGGGAGGAGGAAGTTGTTTTGTTTTCCCTGCATTGCTGCCAAAGGGCGGGAACTAGAGAGAACTGGATTTCGGCTCAGTCTAAGGAAGTTTTCTCCCCAGAGTAAGGATGCAATCCTGCGGGGGGAACAAGCTGCTGTTTTGTTTTCTTTTGCAGCATATGGGGCATGGGATCCTGAACACCTTCGTTTCAACATCCACTCCTTCCCGCATCACCTTTGCCCAGGCTGGCTGCACCCGTGTGCCACTACCTTCCTCTACCCTCAGAAAGCTTGTCAGGATGATCTCATCTAATGCCAAATGCAGAAATTCAGATTCTGCCCAGCAAGGGGACGGACCACCTCCGTGGCTGGCACCGTGGATGGAGCTGGCTTTGCAGCAGCAGCTGCTCCGTGACGCCCAGTGCCCACAGAGAGCACCTGGGCCAGGCCCCTCGGCGGCCAGTTCTGGGGGCTTCAGCCTTGAAAGTTGGCCTGCTTTGGTCTCCGAAAGCCCGGCCCCAAATGAGAGCCTTCTTACAGAGATCTCAGCCGGGGCGTGGGAGGCTCCGCTGGGCCGGGGCTCTGTAAGGAGGTCGGGCATTGGACCTGGGGACTCAGGCTTGGTGACCTTTAGGGTCCCACAGCACTCTGGCTCCAGGTGTCTTTGATTCCAAGGGCTCAATGGCTAGTAATGGACTAATTACCAAATTTGCAGAATGAAGGAAAAGATTTTGTTTAATTCAGGGGAACAAATCCATCATAAACCTTACCAAATGGGTAAACACAACTGGGCTGGGACATAGGAATAAACCCAGGAAAACAAAATGCCCCAGAGTTCTGTCACACTGTACAGTTCATTAGGACAATTCAAAACACAGCAATAAAAAGCGGTCACAGTAAAGGGCCTGGCTGCGGCCGCCCCAGGAGGGTATCTGCTGATTTAGGAAGGCAGACAGTCTGGGGGAGACTCCTGCTGTTGATATGGTTGTCCAAGTTAATTATCCCTACACTTTCAGATGAAGCGAATGGTATTCTGTTTATCTAGGTCAAATATTTGCAGCTGACTCTATCCCTTGACAGTCATACAAAAATACCTAATGTTGTCCTTTTGGGCATTCAAAGAAAAGATCAGGTTAAAAAAACAAAAAACAGCACTCCTTCTTTATAGGTACCACATAGTTCTCTAATCTTATTTCTAAAGTACTCTAGTTAGAACCAGCTCGGAACAAATGGTTTGAAGTGGGCGTTTTTAGAAAGATACAAAGAAAAGAAATTTTAGTGGCCAATTACCCCGTTTCTTGATTCATGTTATACTTTTGTCTTGAGGTTATAGGATACATTTCCCCATGTTATACTTTTGTCTTGAGGTTATAGGATACGTTTCCCCACGGAGATAATGAAATCTGGCTTCTGGCCTCTGCAATCATTCCTAAAACAATAAATACCACCCCACGGGGTAACCAGCACGGTGCGATCCTGCAAGACTCGTAAAGCACTGCTAGTGGTGACCAAGAACAAAGAGAGGCACCACGCGGGAAGAAACTTTATATGCCACAATGTATCTGGCAGAGCTGAGGACGGGAGTGTGATTTAATCTGTAAAATAAAATCTTTGGGAGAGTAAGGTGCTTCTGAATGGCATGCACCAGATGGCCTTTAAAGTGGGTCTCATTTTAGATCAAAATGAGTCGGAGCCCACTGGGGAGAGGCAGGGTAGATAAACCCGTCTGGGAGCAAGCTAGGATTACCAGGGAACCCTGGCAGGAGGGTGGGAGAGGAGGTCAGGAGAGGAATGAAGCCATCAGGAAACTACAGCGTCACTGCGCCTTTGCAGCGCGGGTGGCAAACCCACGACACGGGTGCCGCAACCAGCTGTTGGTCAGTGAGAGCCCTGAATGGTTCGCCATCACCGATTTAGAGCTCAGTACAAACTTCCCTTAGCCGATGTCCCTTTCTGCCACCTGGCAAGCACCAACGAGAGCCAGAGCATCCAACACTGAGTTTCAACTACACAGGCCACCAGCATGAAGCACCGAAGCAGAATTTCCTGGGGAGCAGGTCCCAGCTGACGCCGTGCCCCTTAGAAGCTGGAGAAGCACTGTCCCGAGAGACCCTCAAGTCTCTAAGTCCCTGTTTTACAGATACAAAGCCACGGCTCACAGCAGCTGGCGACTCGCTCAGTCACACCATGAACTCCCAACAGCCACGCGGCGCACGCACACACTCACTCCTTGATGGCCACGCGGCGCACGCACACACTCACTCCTTGGTGGCTCACCTGGAAAACACAGCAGAGGCGAAGAACAGAGACAGGAAGCAGGGAGAGCTGAATTCGGTAGTTCTATGTCTCCGTGGCCTCACCTCTGGAAACTAGGACGGTTATATTTCTCAGGTAGTGTAATTGTGAAGATTCAACAAGCTTACACATAGAAAATGCCTGAAGTGCTCAAAAAAATTAATTTCCCACATTGCCCCCCAACAATTTCCCCCTTCTAGGTGCTCGAGGGCCCTGGGGGAGGCCAGGTGCACACCAGCTCTGCCTAAGAGGTTGTCCCATGGCGAGGTGTCTCCTTGGGTGGAGAATGCATACTGCCACGGACTCCCTCAAGGGTGGGGCCCCGGGCTGTGGCCCCGTGAGCTCTAGGGCCGTCGCCCACGGCTTATATAGGTCCCTCCATGTCTCCAGCCCTGTTTTCTAGCACGGCGACATGCTCGCTTTGGGTAGGTTAATTGGCAGAGTTGTCAGCACAGCTGCCTTTTATTGCCAATAAACTTGAGTCCCTGAGAGCTAGGGCCTTAATTATTTGTTATTTCTTTTTCCAAAAGGGATAAAGTATGTCCTGCATTTAAAAAAAAAAAAAAAGCGTCTCTTGCATTAAGACAAGAAACTGAAGAATTCACGGACAAATTCATCACAGAGCAGGGACGAGAAGTGTCACCCAAAGAACACAGCCTCCGAGGCTGTGGCGCCCTTCTACTGGCCTCTACCTCACTGTATTCTCTCTCCCTCCCTGAAAAGTCCATGCTTCCTGGCAAAAATCTCATTTTTCTCTCAATAGCAGACAATTACTTGTTTCCACTCTGAGTGTTGTGATAAAATCTCCAGCCGTGAAATATTGTGATTTTCCCTTTGCTCCACTAAAGACACGTCTGGAGGCTTCAGGGGCCTGGTGCAATCCTGTAGCGACATTTTCGTGTGCTACATTTGAGCACCGTCCAATCTCCCATTACACCAACTAAGACAACTGCAGACACATAGCTTTAAAAAAATAATGTGGGCTAAGAAAATCTGGGACCTTTGTCAACAGGACTGGAATTAGAGGAAAAAACAATCTGATGGGTATAATCACTATTCAGTTTTTTTAAAGCTTCACTATCTCGTTGGGTTTATTAGAGCACTTTTCTTTACATGGGACAAAATCAGTAGTACATGAAGCAGAATTCTGCTCACTTTACTTCTTTACTTCCACCGAGAAATACTCACTTTAGCTGATTATTAGTTCTTTCTAATATTTGGAATTGAGGGAAATAGAGGAATATTTAATCCATAGGAAAACAAAGGTCTGTTTTAGTCAATAATTTCAGTATCTTTCCCACAAGAGTTCACTGAATCGGCCAATAGGCAGACAGATGTAAGTTTCACCTTCTTTCTTCTAGTCCAGGGGCTAATGAACTGTAAAAACAGTCCCCACTGGACAGCAGGAGGGATAAGGAACAAAAAGCACTTGGTAACGGGCCACATACCTAATTGGTTCTTAAAAAAAAAAATCAAGCTTAAATAATAATTTTGAAGGCTGTTAGTAGCCCTCAGCCTCTACTATGGCAAAACACAGTAGACTACTGATTATACTGTTGTCTTATGGTGAAACACTACCTCGATTTAAGTAGAGATCTTGTAAAACTAAACTACATCAATGTTTTAATCAGAGTTACCTGAGAAATCACAAACTAAGTCTGCCTAACCGGATCATCTGTGATGGTTCTTTTGGTCACTAGTCCTAATTAACACAGTGTCGTCATTACGGCAAACACACACGGCATGAGAGGAAGAGGTGACATCGACGTGGCCTCTTAGGAAGAGATCCCCTCGCCTGTGTTTCCGGATGTGCGTGGGGCTCCCAGTGACAGCCATGTCACACGAAGCTGGGAACCCCAGTGTTAGCCTGCCAATGTCATTTCATTAGCTGCCTGTGGCCACTATATCCCAAGGCTTGTCTGTCACAGAAATGGTGGCATGGGGATGATGCTGGGGAAATGACAACGTCTTCCTGCGCTGATGTTATGCCCACTAACTGTGGTGACATTTGGGGCAGCTTTTGCTGCGAGATCTGATTCCTAGGAACCCTTAAAGAGCAGACACCTGCGGTGGCAATAGTGCTAGTAAAACGCTAACCTTACTCTTTTCCCTTTCTTTTAGGAAAAGAAACTCTTGGAAGAGCACGCAACTGCCCACACCAACTAGGATCAGCTTAGTTTACATTTTCAGCAAAAGCAGAAGGACCTCTCAAGTTCTCTACCTGAACATCCCTCCCCGTGCCTGGCGTGCTCAGACAAGGGCCAGCTAACCAAAGCGTCTCGCACGCTACTCCCTTTCCCAGCCCTCCTTGGCCCAAAGTACAGCTTCCTCCTAAAGTAATGCTCTTCTCCTATACAGTGGCTAAGCCAGGGCTTAGGAGGAAAACAACCTGGTTTCATTAGCCACAATTTCATGTGAAGGCGATCACTACCACAACACTGCCAAGCATACTGACAACTGAAAAGAGCTCTGATAGACCAGAACTTATTAGTGATGAAATTCCAGCCAGCGTGCATCTGTGAAAGAAGTTATTTTGCCCAGAATTAGAATACAATGTTTGGAAATCAGGAGAGTCAGCCCTCTATATCCCTGGTTTTCTGCATCCTATGATTCAACCAACTACAGATCAAAAATATTTTTTAAAAACATTGCATCTGTACTGCATGCATAAAAACTGTTTTTAATCATTATCCTCTAAGCAAAGCAGTTTAATAACTATTGACAAAGCACTTACATTGTATTAGGTGTCAGAAGAACCTAGAGATGATTTAAAGTACACGTGTGCAGGTGCCGTGCAGAAATGATGCCATTTCCCAGAGGGGGCTTGAGCGCCTGCGGGAGGTCCCGAGATGGCTCCCTTGCAGGTGCCAAGGGACGACTGTGCATCCGAGTCTCTCACAGGCAGAGGCACAGAGCACAGGGCAGAACACTACGCAGCAACTGGAAAGGGAATGGATGGCGCGCTCTCTGCTCAAATGTAGGCTCCAGGTTCTCTGACGGCAGCCCCTTTCCGAGTAAGGTCCAACCGTGAGGTCACAAACACGCCGACCCCTGCTCTTCCTCTGCTGACTGAGGGCAAGCCTGCCTCCCTCCCTTCCTCCCTGAGAACAAGGCTCTCCTCGCCACCCAGGCTCTAAGCTGAAGAGCACAGAGGGAACTCGGCACAGCACTCCCAGGAAGTGGAGCTCGGGATTCTCACTTGTGGTCCGAGTCACACTCACAGATCCAGCCACAGCCGCAAGTCCATGAGCCTCATCCCCTGCTGTCTGACCACTGGCTAAGTCCCAAGACAAGGTCCTCCCGGCAGTCTTGTCTTTCATATTAAAGGCACAAGAAAGTAGCAGCAAAGCTCTGAGCTGTCACACTGCTCACCAATTTCTCAGGCTGCTGCCTTGGGGGTGGCCAGTTCCGTGGTGCCTCAGCCGGGGTGGGGGACTCTGCCGCCCCACTCCCATTGGACGCCCTAAGTGCAGGACCCACTCACCGTCCCACGGCCTGAGCGCTGCTTGCTGTGGAAGCACAGTGGACCCAGGCCTCTCCCAAGGTCAGACTGGATGGCGAACCTGAGTTAGACTCTTTTGAAGCAAAAACTACGGTCTGGGGCTTGGGTTTTGTTTTGTGATGTTCCTTGTATCTATCTCAGTGCACTAAGGATCACTCGGCAAATGATTCTTTTCTGTGCTAAGAGATGAGAGATAGCAGAAGTATCTATCTGCGCAGGCACCGTCATCCCCGAAGTTAACAAGGCCCTGTGTTCGTAATGCCCGGGTCACAGGAGGCACTGGGACATTCTGGGCCTACTACACTGGTGGAGCAGATGGCGCCCCTCTATTCCTGAGGTGGCAAGCCAGCAGCAGTCAGGGAGTAACCACACCGTGGCCGTCGGCAGCTGGATGCGCAGCGGGAAGTGGTTCCACTGTTTATGGGGGAGTGGGGGATCCTGCTAAATCAGGCAGACCCCATCCTCCTGCCTCAGCCTCCTAAGTAGCCAGGACTGAAGCATCATGCCAGAGCACCCAGCTACTTTTAACTTGAATTTCTGGCTTCATGACAAAGCTATTTCTAAACAATGGGTTTTCCATACCAAAGGCTCTGGTTTGGCTGTTCCCATTACCTTAACATGAACTCAGCCTCTAAGGATTTGGGGGATGGAGCCGGAGAGCTATTCAATGTGTAGCTGCTTGCATCCCGTAGCGCCAGGCTTCATAAATTCCCAGCGTTTTCAACTGACTTAGGAGTGTGAGCAAGTGCGGCTGGAATGGGTCAAGCAGAGCTGCGTGCGCCCGCACGGGAGACGCAGCTCAGGGGCTGGGGAGGGGCTGCTTGGGAAACCTCTGCAAGGAACTGCATCCGAGCATCCATCTCAGTGCTTCAGTGAAAACACCACACGGACAGTGTTCCGGGCCCGCGACTGCGCTGATGGCCGCGATCTGCCCAGCTACGCCCTGGAGGGGAGGAGGCGGGCGCCATACCGAGCACAGGCAGTGCCCGGCTCATCACTACTCCTGCTGACTGGGAGAAGGGCCCCGACTTCCGGGACACTGATTTACAACTTAGTGCAGTGACAGCAGCGTCAATGTCGGAATTTACGTCCCATCAGGGGTCCTTTCGGGGGACTCAAGAGAAAACCATTTTTACCCACCAGTTCTTCATGGCATATCAAGAAGTAACAAGGCCAGGCGGAGTGGCGCACACCTGTAATCCCAGCACTCAGGAGGCTGAGGCAGGAGGATTGCTGCAAGTTCAAGGTCAGCTTGGGCTACAAAGTGAGTTCAAGCCTAGCCTGAACTGCATAGCAAGACCCTGTCTCAAAAAGGGACCCCCCCCATAAACTGCTATGTAACTATGTGGGATTTGTGATCCAGGTTATGCAAAACTGACACTCTTTTTGGTGACTACCACAGCCTTCTGAATCAAAAACAATGCAAAACAAATATACTTGTGAGCACAGGTTGATGACTTGTGGACTTGGTTTACGCTTCAAACAATTACTTCCGTTAGTAAGAAAAAGGGGCCAAATCCCAAAAGACGCTCAGTCTACAGCTTTACTTCTGAAACGTGAGGGCGTCTGCGTACCTCCTGTTGCCTAGAGATCACAGCAAGACGAGGGCTGCCAGGCGGGGGTGGGGGTGGGGAGTGTTACATAACCAATCCCACAGCTAGGGCACTTTGAGTCGGGTCATGGGATTGCACTGTTAGTCCATGAAGACCAATCGTTTCTCTTCCATAATTAAACAGCTTTGGAAATTATTCTCTTCCTTGTTACATAACCTAGGGTTCAAACTCCTTTGTTCTTGAGGTCTCTGACAATGAATCGAAGTTCAAATTTTCTGCCTGCTGTCCAGTACTTTTTAAGATACCCGCTGGAAGAAACAATCTTCATGGATGATTGCCTAACGGATACAAGGAATGTCTATTCCTTTGGATACCCTAAATTGTATCCACACGTGGAGCCAAACCATCAAAAAGTGGCCTGCGTAGGCTGAACTGTTCTGGCCCCGTGTAGAGCTGTTACTGAATTACACTTTGGCAGCGTGCCACTGACTTGCACTGAGGGACGTTACAAGAAACAGTCCTATAAAAATTGCAAGCGGGGGGATACTCTTGAAGATATTTCCCTGTATCCCACATGTGGCCTTTGATGAGAATCAATAGGCAAATTTCCCTAGGCTCTAGTTCTAGCAGAAGCCTGTTTCTCTCCAGCAAATGGCTTTTCTCATGTAGACACAGTAAATTTCATACTTCCATTTTGCCTTTGGTGTCTGTGAAGCCCAGGGTCAAATTTTCTTCCACCTTTGACAACTGTGTATGAACTGTACATGAACAACTGTTCACTGTTCTATATATTTTTTTTTCATCTGTTTCCTACACTTCCAATTTCTTTTTAGAGCCAGGGATATAGCTTACTAGTGCAGCACCTGCCTGATATACGCTAGATCCTGAGTTCAATTCCCAGCACCAAAAAATATTTTTTCTTTTTATATATTTTTTACATGTAAAATTTTTTTTCTTCATACACTACGTGTTTACAAATTTCTCTGAATCTTGAGCCAGGTGTAACGGCCCATAACCAGCAATCACAGCAGTTGTTATGGATTAAAAACTGGTGGTCAACTCAGCACCAGCATTCAGCTGGTGTTGAGTAAAAATGGCCCACCTGAGAAAAGTTGCCAGCATAAATAGAGACATGGAGAAGAAGAGAGAGGCGTTGTGGGTTCTTTCAAGAGTTGCTATTTCCAGCCGATGGTTCTCCCAGAGGTGCTTGTCATGCTGGCTTCCCCAATATGGATTCGGCCATTATTGTTGGAAGAGCTCGGGACCTCATCAAAGAGAGTGGCTGTGGTTCACCTTGCGGGAGCTCTGCTCCTCACATTGTGCATCGCTTCCTGGCTCCGGAGGGGAAGCTGTGTACTGGAGAAGCTTGTCACGCTGGGCTTCCTGACCTGTGCTCGACTATTCTCCATCATCGGAGGAGCGCGGGACCTCGTTGCTGCTGGGATGGCTGTGGTGCTCTTCAGGGCAGCCCCGCTTCTTCTTCTGAGCGTGACTTCTCGTCTCCCGTGTAGAACCCTCAACCCACTGCACAGCTCCTTCACCCCGCTGGCATAGACTTTCTAGTTCTACCACTGACCTTTGGCCTTCCCAGCACAAAACTGTAAATAGACTGGTGTGAGTCCTTACTGTAGGCTCTTAGATTTCCAGTTGGATTTGTGGGAGGCATTGTCATGCATTTGGGTCTCTAGTTGAACTCTTGCAGGACATTGCTGTGGGATCCAGGCCCTTGGCTAAATAACCTGGGTCTTAGTGTTGTGGACAGATTTTCCTGCACTTTCTTGTGTATAATTCTGGGTGACTATTATAAACAGTATTACAAACTCTGTGTCCTGTATGCTGTTGTTCTCTCTGTAACCCCAGACTACCACGGCAGTCATGAGGCTGAGGCAGGGATATCGCTACAAGTTCAAGTCCAGCCCTAACTATATAGGTGAGAACCTGTCCCAAAAAATAACAGTGAAATAATAAATTTCCCTCAGCCCTTTGGGAATGTATGTGCATTATCTCCCTGGCCCTGACCAAGCTCACCCACTTCCAGCCTGCCTGTCCAGCCTAGTCTCTGTCACCCTCTCCATCATGGCCCTCTGACCCAGTCTCACTCACCCTCGTGCTTCCTTGGCGACGTCACAAACTCTCGCGCTGCTCTGCACCTCCCATGCAGATTCTTCTCTTGTACTTCAGTCAAGAGAGATTCTGGAAGGATCCACACCAGTATCTGCTTCTGCATAGCCAGTTGCCCATGCCAGCGGCGTGGCATTTATAATGGTACACAAACTAGACACGCATCTGTGCCCTTTGTGAGGTCACAAACTCCTTTCGGGCAACATTTATTTATCCTGTACCCTAAGTTCTGGGTCTGTAATAAGAGCTTAGCAAATGTAAATGCACCACCTGTACCAACCCCAGCTGGAGGGGCCCTTGGGATGTTAGCGACCAAGGACAAGATGCACACCAGTATTCACACAGGCTTGGTGACAGTGGTCGCTGGTGGCAGTGTCTGGGTGAGTGTTGGATACCAGGACCACAACAGTGTTTCCTCAGACTCTCTGGGACAGCCTGACGCCTGTTGGAGCCGGGAGGAAGGACAGGAAGGAACGAAAGCCAGGCGTGGAAGATACCGCAGCCATCTAGGATGTGGTCCTCATGCTTTGCTAATCCATGTGCTTGCCAGCTGGTACATGGTGTGCACCAGCAAAATGACACTCGGGGGTTTTGCACAGGGCCCTCCCAATGGTTCGCAATTCAGCTGTGTCATGAGGAAAGCAAGGGAGTCGCTGCCTCTGTAGTTCTGATCATAGCCCTCTGGTCCCACTTTTAGGGGGCTCCATGTGACCATGATCCCCAGGTACCCACAGGACCAGGGAGGCTCAAGAGGTAGCGCACTGGCTCGGCCAGAGAGCACTCACAGTCTTGAGTTTCTGACTGCCTTTTTAAACCATGAAAACATAGATAATAATCCTTCCCAGAAAAATGCAAGGTTAAAAGTTTAATCTGAGTTCACAGCACATGCATTCCAAGAGGGTACTGTACTCGGGGAATTACTCACCTAGAGTTTATATAAGTTCCAAGGCGGTTAGAGTCAGCCGACAAATTGGAGCCAGAACGCATTTACATTTAAGGCTTAAAATGTAGATTTCTCTTACGGAAAGAAAGAAGGGGGAAGGAGTCACCCAGGCCCCAGTGTTTCTCGTTAAGGGAGCAGGCTCCAGCGACTGTCAGGCCAGCATCTCAAAGAGTGTGGAGGATGCCAATCCCAGATTCCCTCTGTCCGTCGCTCTTGAAAAGCACATGTCACATCTGCTTGCTATCATCATTTATCTCTCAGCGTGCGTCTGAGTCATTTGGAAAACTCAAAGCACATGTTTTCCTGCAGAGGCACCAGCCATGACTTGCAATTTACAGGCCCTGTGTGACCCAGCGCACACAGTGTGGCTCCAGGGAGCTGCCACGGAGCTGGTCCAGTTCTTATGCTGCTCGGTTTCACTGCTTTGCTACCAGCTTTCAGTGAGCTCGGCCACCCCTTCCCAGCCTAAGTCGCCATTGACCCTCTGTTTCTTAGCTAGCCTGGGAAGGTGCGATCCACAGCAGGTGTGTCCAGGGCAGAGGGCGGCAGGTAACAAACGAGAAACAGCTGGCTCCAGAGTTTCTGGAAACAACTGGCACCTATGCAACAACTTAAACAGTCCTGGTCGCACCACAAACCTGGTGTGTTCATCCTTCCATCCGCCCTTCCCTCCTTCCTTCCTTCCTTCCTTCCGCAAATCCCTGCGGTTTCAGGGATGGCCTCTGGTTCATCAGATCTCTTTTTTTTCCCCCTTGGCTTTGGCCTTTTCTGCTACAATTGATGACAACTTTATGGCCACAGCCTATCAATACAGGTGTCTCTGTGTGAGTCAGGGAAAGGTGTCCCCTTCAGACAGACGGGCACTGCAAGAGCCTTTCTGCAGAGTAAAACCTACACACACGCATGAAGCTGCCCTAGCGCGAGCCCACAGGTCTTTTCTGTCCAGTAACCTTCAAAAGCGATGGAGCTCCAAGGTTTGGCTTAGCTGGAGAAAGCCCTGCTAGGGTGGCTAAATGCAAGAGGACAGAGGTTTGGGTCTAAATTCACTCTCAGCCTTTGTATTCTCTGAATGCCGAACACACAGAGGGTGGGTTGGGAAGCCTGGCCTGGGTTATTCGCACTCCACAGGCCCCACTGACACATCGCTGCCTGCCATCCAGACAAATGAGCAGGGCACCCCTTAGCCATGGTTTCCTTTTCTGCAGTTTCCTTCCTGTGGTCTGTAAATATTCCATGGAAAATTCTAGAAATAAACATGTTTTAAACTATGCACTGTTCTGAGTAGTGTGATAAAATCTTGTACCGCTCGGTCTTGCCTGCGACATGAATTATTCCTTTGTCTAGAGAATCCAGGCTGTATATATATATATACCACCCTTATGGTCCAAGTGAGCTTTTACTTAATAATAGCCTCAAAGTGTAAGAACAGAGATGGTGGCATTTCAGAGATATCAAAGAGAAACCGGAAAGTGAAAAGGTGGAAGTTTATCATCAGAACACAGGTGTAGGAAGAAACAACATATGTGGGGTTCAGTATGGACTATAGCATCTGACACTGCTGGGGACCCTGGGATGTGTCCTCTGCAGATGAAGCAGTGTACGCTACGTGGCTGGCTCTAAAGCCAGCTGCCAGACTCAGCTTGCTGCTGTGGTGAGTCCTTGCTTAATTCCATGGATCTCTGGAAAGAGGGAGATTTTCTGTCTCCAGGTTTGCTCAGTGGGTCTTTCAGGTTCACTACCTCTCATCGGTGGCCTCCCTCATCCCTTCAGATCTTGCCCACGTGCAGATCTGTCCTAAGAGGCCACTTCTACCCTGAATACACCACCAACCTTTGGACATCCACTCAGTGCTACTCTCGAGAGCAGTGAGTTCCAAGCATTTTGAACATGTGTGACTCACATGACTTTGTTGACTTATTCTTTGTCAGCTTAGAAATGATCTATGCTGGCCATTATCATTACTTCATAGGTTGAGACACAACATACAGCATCCCTTGGTACCCGCAGGGAATTGGTTCGAGGACTCTGCCCATGGCTCCCTGTGGATATCAAAACCTGAGCACGCCCAAGTGCCTTATGTCATATGGCATGGTATTTGCATAGAACACTCTCATATACTTTAAATCACCTCTCTATTACTTACAATGCCTAGTACAAAGTAAATGCTGTGCAAACAGTTGTTATCCTATAATGTTTAGGGACTGATAGCCAGAAAGAAAATATCTGTATGTGTTCAGTACAGACACAACTTTTTTTTCCTGAATATTTTCAATCTGGAGTTGGTTGAATTCGGTGGATACAGAGGCCCAGGTACATAGCCCCATATGCTTTATCTGATGTATGCTTTGTTAACTTAATAAATTATCTCCACAGGCCATTATCATTATTTAATAGTTCAACATACAAAAATATACTTTGAGTGAAATGTCTTGTGATAGATGTGAATTTTCAACCCTATTTTCATGTCTTTTTTTTTTTTTTTTTAATCTGAAGGGTCGGGTGTTGGTGTTTTATTTGTGTTCTGGCCAAGTGCTTGCCAAATCAAACCAGGCCACTGTCGTTTCTGCCTGGTAGTGGTAGTTGGGAAAGAGTGCCACCCCTGCCATCTTGTTTATCTGATTTTTTAGGGCTTATTTTACTAGTGCTGTCTTTAATCCAGACTCCACATCTTTTACATGATGAGTCCGTGTTGTCTAGGTTAAAACTGAATATGTGTGGTCGAGTCATTTAACCAGGCAGAGGTAATCAGGAATGGTACACGCGTTACCCATGAACTTTACAAGTTAGAGACAAAAGACTATGGATTGGCCATTAGATGAGCGTTAACATACGGCCGCTCAGTTACTCAGCCAGGAAAAAATACAGAGCATTTGGGGGTTGTCAGAAAACAACAATTTGACAGTTAATTATATATCTATATCTTCTCTAATTTAGGGTACTTTTCAGAAAGACCCTGGGAGTTACAGGCACTAATTACATCCAAATATCTTAAATATTTCCATAGGAAAGGTCTATAAACTGATTTTCTAAATTTAAAAAAGAAAAAAAAAGCAGAATCTGCCTTCCTAAATGTTTACAACATTATGAAAAAACTTGGAGACGGGTATGTTTTCCCTACTAGTCTACACTGTCTCTTGTTTAGCGATGACAACACCCACAGTCTTAACACTTTCAATGCAATTGGTTTCGACACCCCATTCTAGGTCTGAAAAACCGAGAGCTGCTGAGCCTTTTCAATATTGAGGGACATGAATTCTAGTCTGAGAGGAGTTTTGCATCTTTGTCCAAGAAAAGCAACTTCCATCCTAATAATGTGAGGAGTTAGTAGCAATTTCCCCATCCACCTACTACTATGGTAAAAAAACAAAAAAACAAAGGATCCATGCACTTCTCCAATGTTGCCAGGGAAGAATGTGTGGGGCCTTTCTGCCCGTGCTTGCAAACAGCCTGACCTCCTGCCCTCTGCTCCCAGGAGCCCCTCAGGGGACAAGCAGGGGTCCCTGGGGGGAAGGGGTGGGAACAAGACTGCATGGGTAGGGCAGAAGAGCTGCCCTGAGGGGTAGGCAGAAGTGCAGGTTTATGACAGGGGCCCCTCTGCCTCAGTGGCATCCGTAAGGAAGTTCAAAGAAGTCAATACTCCAAGAGCAAGAAGAAAGCAGACACCGAAGCTAACTGAAGACATGGGTGGAGACGTGTGAAATCTCCAGGCTTTTCGGTGGGGAGACATGTGAGTGAACAGCTCTGACCTTGCATTCCACATGCTGCCTCTTTTTGGCTACTTGGAGATGTTTATATGGGATTCTAAGTGTCCACGGACTTAAATAGTACAGGAGAAAAGCAGGAATTAAAAGCCAGCCTATATGTTGTAATCCAGACCCAAATCCTAACTTAAACACATTCAGATTCCTCTGATCTTGTTACCAGTATAATACAGCAGTGTAGCTCCAAATAATGCAAAGCATTTCAGGGCCACCCAAGTACACCAGGCAACTCTGTCAGCAGCTCAAAGCACTGTTTAGAAAACAAAACCAACAAAAAAACAACAAGAAAACCCAAACCTGAAACACTATCCAAAAAATGCACAGCAGTGTCTGAAGCCAAAACGATTTTCTACCATGCTGGTCCCAGGCTAAGGGTAAGGTGCTCCCGGTGGATGGGCTGAAAAGTATTCTCATCACTCCTCAGTGGGCAGCCAGGGCCCTGCCCTGTTGCTCCAGCAAGCGGGAATCCTGCTTGTCCAAGTCATCTGACAGCGGCCAGCGCTGCTGTTCCATGTCATTCACTAATTTACTCACCCATTTAGCAAATATTTAGTGACCTCCTCTTAAGTGTCAGGCACTGGGGATATGCCGGGGAATGGAACACACATGGTCTTTACTCTCGTTGGAAGCGTTCACTATGTCTCCCGAGAAGGTTGTTTGCTTGAGTTTTCATACTGGTTAAAATGCAGAATGCATTTGCTTTGGGGAAGAATAATACTTTGGCTCTTATCAGTTGTTGAGCAGTGTTGTTATATTTGGGGTTGGTGCTGAGTGGCTGGAAGGAAGAGGTCTTTCTTTGCTCCTCCCCCAACCCTAGCCATTGCCAAAGGAAGGGGGCTGGGGACAGATGTGTGGTGAGGACCGCAGTGGAGCGCTTGGGAAATTGATTCTCATCTGCTGCACAGTGTTCTTGGGACTAGCCCAATCCATAACGAGCCCAGCTCTTGGCTCAGTAATACTCAGGCAAATCTTATTAAAGGAAGGGCTCCGTGTTGGGCCAGTGGGCGGGTTGCAGAAGCTATGATTATTCGGAGTGCACAGAAAAGTCCCATAAACATTTTAGCAAGGGCTTCGGTTTTCTGGTAGCATAAATGGTGAGTCCTTCCATCTCCATCTGCCCCTGGTGCAGGCCTGCTGGTGTTGCAAAGGAGGACGGAAACTGCATGGTGCCAGAGGCTGGTGGGTGCCCAGGACATGAAAGGGCTGAGACAGATTCCAATCTGGAGAGCCTCTGGGTGCTGGGGGGTGAAGCACTGGTGTGCTCCACAGAACAGCGCAAGACTCAGTCCAACACACGCCAGTGGTGTGTTCCACAGTTTATAGGGAAACAGATCCTTTCAGGCTGTCAGAAGTTCATGCACTGGGAATGACCAATAATGTACACTTAAACATGTAATAAAACTTAAGGGAAAGGAGAGCCTGCAGGGGAAATGAGCCATTACTTCTCTGGCATGGCAAGGCTGTTGTATTTCATGTATGATTTGACTATGCTTCAGTGAAGCAATTTCAGCTTTAAATGGCACATTTCCTTTCTTCTTTATTGGGCTTCCTGAAGGGTTATTTCACCCCAGGTATTTTCTTACACTGAGTAGTATTTCAGCTGTATCATGCAAACTCAGAGATCTCGCAGCGATCTCAGAAACATTCAGTGTGTCACTGTGGGCAACACCAGCAGCAGCCTGTGGCTCTGGGGTCCTGAACTGCATACTTGAGTCTGTGATGGATGTTTACGATGGACGGAATGTGTCTTCAATCATCACAGAAAGGCCTGAGCACATGGCTGTGGGTTACGCGATGTGAAGACGTGACTGACTGTGTTTTCTAAGATGGGCATGTGTGCCATTATTTATTATTGCTCTGGTAACATTTACTGCTTTGGAGAGTTTGTTTTTCTGTCCTAAGAAATAACAAAATTTTTTTTTTAAATAAGTGGCCTAGACCTCTTTTTTGCCTAAATTTTGGAGAAAAGCAGCGTCTGGGAACATATGGTCCAGCTTCCTGAATAATAAACTTTCTTTCCTTATTTTGTTATGATGCCTTCTTTATCCCCAATGAAAACATGTCCATGGTAATTAATGGGTTCTTTCCCCGCTGTGACTAGTATCTCTGAGCGGACACCCATCTCATTGGTGCAAGGTCATCAGAGCATCAAGATTGACAGCCTTCTACTTGGACATCTGGTCAAGACCCGCGACGCCCAGCTCAGCACCACACAGGCCCCTTCCCATGCCATCCGGAGTCAGAGGCTTGCTGCACCCTTTTAAGGACTATGGAATCTAAAATCAGTTATTCATGAGTGAAATCAAATCCTGTTTACATTATAATCGTCCAGATCTGTATCCACGCATGCTGGCCGTTCGTTTACATGATTTCACTGTAAAATTTCTAGCAACTCTACCACTGAAGCAATGCAGTGACATCTGGCTTCCTTTGAGGGATTCAGCTGATTCCAAAGGAAACCAATCAGGATCTCTCAAAAGGCCAAGGACTCCTTGACTTCTTAATTGCTCACAAAAATACAGTTAGTATCACCAGAAAAGGTCTTCCTAATGGTCACCAAGAACTTGTCCCCACTGCTCACTGACTAGAAGGCTCATAGTGTCTTGGGCAGGGCTTTGCCAGCCCTGGCCTTGGGCTCCCCGTGCCTCTCTGCCATCTCAGTGAGCTGCCTGTGCTTACAGACTAAGATGCACCTCAAGGAAATGCACTGAGAGGCTCGCTTTAAAATGGTTCTCAGGGTGCAAACTGAAACAACACTGAGGTTCCATCTCACCCCAGCAAGAATGGCCATCATTAAGAAATCAGTAACAAATGCTGGTGAGGAAGGGAAAACAGAACCCACCCACATTGCTGGTGGGAACATAAACTAATACAACCATTGTGGAAACCCGCATGGAGAGTGCTCAGAAAACTAAAACTGGAAATCCCATTTGACCCAGCTCTTCCCCTTCTAGGTTTCTTCCCAGAAGAATCAAACACATTGTATTTCAGTGATCCATGCATAATCATATTTACAGCAGCACAATCCACAATAGCTAAATCTTGGAAGTGGCCTACATATCCATCAACAGATGAATGGATAAAGAAAACGTGGTGTTTACACACAGCAAAGTACTACTTTGCCATAAAAATAAATTACAAGAAAATGGATGCACCTTGCAATCATATTGTTAAGTGAAATAAATCCGACACACAAGCTTGAATACGACATTGTTTCTCCTACATGAGAAACCCAGAGTTAAAATAAAGAGCAAAATAGAGATGGGTAATAAGAAGCAGGGAGACAGATCTTTCTCAAAGGGAAAGAGGACCAAGAGGCGTTACGGGGAGGCAGGGAAGGGCTAAGGGATGAAGAAAGGAATCGAAATGTGTTGTGTACAGGTACCAACTCCACACAAGGGATGTCAACATTGCGTACTCCAAGTATATACAGTAAAAAGACCAGGAAGCGAGTGAGAGCTGGGGGATGGGAAAGGGGGGGAGGAAAAGGGAATGAAGACACATTGTGTACATGGACCAACTTCCTGCTGGGCCTGTGAACATCGTATACTACACATATGTCCTAATAAACTAGAAAAACTTTTAAATGGTACTCAGGGCGTTGGACTGGTGATCTTGCATTCCACGAGGCTTCCATGAGGGCTTCCGGCCCTGTCCTCCCGGTGCAGAGACTACTGCAGGAAGCCCCATGAGGGCCTGCGAGGGACACGGCTTATGGAGGACCCCCGTCGCCATCAATGGCCTCCAGGGTGAGGCGGCAGAAAGAGCAGGAGTTGAGCGGGCTCTCAGGGGGACTGCGGGGTTCCCATTCGCCTCCTACTCTTTCCTCACGCAGCACTGAAAGACCGCCCCTGGCCTTCTGCTGTGTGTTCGCCCTGTGGACTCAGATTCGGGCACTCCAACAGGAAGTAGATTAAACGAGGCCTGCAGCGATCAGGCAGGTGTGGCCTGAGCCAAGGCCTCTGGGGTGGATCTGAAGCATTCATGGGGAGCGTCGCTGTCCAGTCACTTCCTCAAGGGCCCAGTCACTCTGGACTGCAGAAAGGGCGTCCAACTCAACTTCCTGTGTGTAGCCTTAGTGCTCAGAGGAGTGCTAATCCGACTCCTAGGAGCTACGAAGGAGAGCGAATTAGAGACCCTGAAGCAAGAAGGCTGACACCATGGTAGAAGAGATGCCAGTGGGCTCGGGCGCCTCTGGCTAAGGCAGGGTCCTTGGTGAGATGGAACTGGCAACGAATAGCTGAACCCCCTTATCTTCTTCATGATTTGTTGTGTGCACGTGTGAACACAAATTTTGTATGACCCTTTTCATCATAGAGTCTTTTAGTCACTCCCAAGAAATCTCTGCTATCTTCACGAAGTCCCTGAGATTTAAAAAAGAAAATGCTCCCAGGTGTTGTTATAGATATAGGAACAGGTGACACCAGGTAACTGAGACAGACAAGATTCCGATACCCAGCATGGCAAAATCTAGGTCAGCAGCACGCATCTGCCCATCGTGAGTGACTGAGGCGAACCCAGACAACCCCTGATCTGGGCACACACACCACACATCTTTATTCACAGAGTACATTAGACCAAGTGTGTTCCAACAGGGGCATCTGCTTTGCTTTCAGTAGCCCACGACTGCCCGACTTTCTCAAAAGACAGCTTGGAAAATACACTCAGTGCACTGCTTTGGAGAATTTCTACTCGAGAGATAAATGGAGTTGGTTAGTATGAAAGTTACATCTCCACTTGTTAAGCAAAGCAGAGACCCGAGGAAGTGATCCAAATTGAGCAAAGTAAGAGAAAGATGATCGTTTATAAACTAAAATGTCCACACTCTCTCCACAGCCCATTTCATCAGGTCTTTGGGCAGCTTCTGATTCTCCCATAGCCGTATGGACACAGGGCAGGGCTGGCTTCCCGTCCATCCTCTGACACCCATGACCCTAGAGGGGCTGGAAGAGGTTCTCTTTGGCTACTCTTGAATTGGAAGAACTCCAACAGCCAACCCAGGACATTTTCCTTTTTTCTCAAATGTATTCCTCGTTTATTTATTTGATTTGAAGGCAAAATGAAGATGGCTAAAACCATCAGAAAATGACACTGAAACAGAAACCCTAATACTTTTATCTTCGTGCCACCAACACACTAGTCAAGCACTGCGATGAAAGCACTGCTGGGTGAACTCTGGTGATCCCCTGAAATCTGTTTATTTTCTTGAGCTGAAATAATTCCTGTGGCTTTGTCTGTTGATGAGCAATTGTATTTCAGAGTTTGGAAAAATGTAGACAGAAAATGGTAAAACATGAGTATCATTTCTCTGCCTTTTTGGAAGACACTAGAATGAATTAAAAATTACTTTAACAATACAAAATTTTAAAGCATTATTATCTATCTATGTGGTAGCAATTTATGGGTTAGGGGGGTTGTAAACCCAACATTTTTTTTCCCCACCAAGTCATGAATTTGTGTTATTGAACAAAATATTCAGAAGACAACCTGGAGCCACATGTGAGTATTAAGTGGGTCTAAAGATGGGATTATATAAACTAAATAAAAAGTGAGCACTCCAACACAGGGTTCCAACTAGGACAATGCAGTCGTGGCCATAGCTGGCTGTCAGTACCAAGTCACAGGTACGTGGCAGCACGGGGACTCTGACTTACCGTCCCATCTCTTCGCCTCACCCTTCCTATTCTCTTCTGGCACATCGGTGGGGCTTCTGACCCTTGACCTTGCCCCTTTCCATGCTGCCTGCTTACTCCCCGGCTGGGCATCAGGCATGAGTCTGGCCCTCGGTGCTCTCTAGGACCAACCGGCACCCCGCTTTGGTTCATCTTTCTCCTGTCTTTTTGATGTATCACCTCCTTTCTCAGTGCTGGGCTCCAGACTTCAGCTTCTACCCTGACCACCTGGCCAGCACCCAAAGGAGATGGTGCCTGACTCGACGAGGGACAACTGGACAAGGCAGCTGAGCAGGGGGTGC
>RJWM01022751.1:0-33154 GCA_004363535.1 Dasyprocta punctata
ACACCACCAAGAAAATAAAAAGACAAGCCACAAAAAAGGAGGAAAGACATATCTGATAAAGGACTGATATCCAAGCTATACAAAGAATTTTTAATCAATAGTAAGGAAACAAATGATCCAATTTTTAAAATGGTCCAAAAGCGTTAACAGAAACCTCCCCAAAGAAGACATACAGGTAGCAAGTCAAGACCCTCCACATCATATGTCATTGGGGAAATGCAAATGAAAACAATAAAATCCAGAGCACCAACAGTGCTCGAATGCTGATAAGGATGTGGAGCAACAGAAACTCTAATATGTTTGAAGACAGCATGGTGGTCTCTTACTAAGCATTCTCTTAACATATCCTACAATCACACTCCTTAGTGCTTGTTTACCCTAAGGAGTTAAAAACTTATGTCCCACCAAAAACCTGCACAGAGATGCTTTTATGAGCTTCAATCACAGTTGCCAAAACATGTAAAAAAATTTTAAAAAAGAACCCTTTCAGTAGATAAATGGGTAAACAAACTTACTTATATTCAGAAAACAATACTATTCAGCACTAAAAGCATGAGTTATCAGCCTACAGAAACATATGGACCAAATTTAAATGCGTCTTGTTAATGAAAGAAGTCAATCTGAAGAGGTAACATACTAATACAATTCCAGCGGTATCACATTCTGAAAAAGACAAGACTCTAGGTTTTGTACATTCTTTTGGTGGGTACACATTATTTAATAGTTTTCTGGGTAGAAAAGGGAGGGAAGTTATGCATGTAAAATAAAGATACTACACACACACACACACACACACACACACGTTTGTATACCAGTTCCCCAAAATAAATGCAACCATTATATATTACAAATACACACTAGTAAAACAAATACTTTTCCAAATTCCAAAAATGTACAACTCCAAGAGTGAACTCTAATGTATTATCTGCACTTCAGGTGATCGTGATATGTGAATACAGGTTCATCACTTATAACAAATGTACCAATGTTAGAGGATATTCAAAATGCAGAAGGTTGTTCGTGTGTGGAAACAGAAAGAATATAGGAAATTCTGTATCTTCCACTCAGTTTTACTGAAATCTGAAAAGTGTTCTAAAAATTGTTTTAAAAAAACTAATCATAATAATAAATTTTTAAAAGATAGGCAGAAAAAGAGACATGGTGTGAAGCTTTTTTAATGTAGGAAACCACCCAGTGAGATAAATTAGATAACTTGAGTCATCCCTACACCAAATCTCAAGGAGAACATAAAGATAAATTTAATGCTTCAAAGTACATAGTGATTCACTAGGGATAGAGAATATTATCAAAAGAGAATTTTTCTTTTTCTTTTGTTTTATTATTAGTGGGAATCTTCCTATGTAATTTTATCATCTCCAATCAAATGCCAGCTATCATTTCTTCCTACTAAAGTCCTTTTCAGTTTAGATTTTTTGTTCAAATACTGTTAAGGTTAAAAGAATTTTCCTACATCTGATTTAACCATTACACACAGAACTCCCTGTATATTTATCATTATTCAATCAAATGCTTCTAATCTGTTTAGCTTGAAAGACTGTTTGGCATAGGAATCCCTCCACTGTCTTTCATACTAAGGATCGCACCGCCCCTCTTGTCTCATATACATCAAGGCACAGAGCTGGCTTCCCACATAACTTCCCAGCCCTGCAAAAACAAAACCTCATGGTTCATTGAAAGATAAGGAGGAGCCTGCCAAATCATCACCCTCCAGCAGCTCAAGAAATCAACCTAGGATTCACCATCTGCAGATGAGTGAGCCAACAGAGCAGAGACAAATCTTAGATCATGCCAGTTACTTTATTTGCTTTCACTCAGTGGACACCGGTCTCCTTAAAAAGTTAAACCTAACTCCCCTTCAAGGCCAGTGATCCTCTTCTGCCTTCAGCCTAAATCACAAATTATTGCTGTTACAGATACTTTCATAAGGACAAAAGGGGAGCAAGTAAGTACAGTATTGTGCCTTCAGTGAAAAAAATGACAAGCTCCTAGTTGGAATGAAATGTTTGGCATCAGATTTTACCTCTGTTAAGTAATTTAAGTCAGAGTGTATAAATTAATTAGAGTGAATAAATTGTTTAAGTTGCTTGAATAATCACTAGAGGAAAGACTGACAATGCAGAAGCCCATAATATAAACTGTGTCATTTT
This sequence comes from Dasyprocta punctata, assembly GCA_004363535.1. Classification (NCBI taxonomy): domain Eukaryota; kingdom Metazoa; phylum Chordata; class Mammalia; order Rodentia; family Dasyproctidae; genus Dasyprocta; species Dasyprocta punctata. The sequence continues at coordinate 2,169 of RJWM01022751.1, forward strand.
GTTTGAGGGGAACACAATAACTTTCACTCATTGGAGCAGTAGCAGTGTAGGCAATTATATTCTGGTCAGATGTATCTACAGGTGCAAATGCCCAAGACTTTTTCCAAAGCTATGCTTGAATTATTAATCAATTAAGTCATTTTAATAAAATAATCATAATAATAATGAGGAGAAGAAGGAAGAGGAGGAAAAAAGGAAAAGTAGGAAAAGAAGCAGTAATGAACTAGCAGCACCTTATTTTGGGAAACAAATGCCACAAACTTTCATGAAAAAAAAGACAATCTGGTTCATGCATGAATCTTCTATATTCCTACATTATTTATCTTTCCATAACTATTGCAACAAATTGTGATGTTGACATCTATTCATTATTTTCTATAATAACATTTCCTAAAACATCATACACTCTTATAATACATACATGACATATACACTCTTTATGGAGAGCTATGCTCTCTTCTTCAAACTGGCTATTGCTTGTGCATAAGAAAATACTTAGATGTTAGCATCATCTAAGTGAAATGTTAAGAATGATAGGGATAGAATATAATAGCTATCTATTAGCATGGGCATTGCTACTATTCAATAGTTTAAGTACTAGTACAGGGCTCATAGGATGTGAGTTTTTACCTCTAATCTGAGTTCACTGGGTGATTCCTGTGAGTACTTATCCTGAGCAATACAGTGGAGATTAAGATGAGAAATTACCACCACTACATACTCAGACATCACAAACTATTGACTGCAAAAATTTATTTGATAGTAATTTTAAAATATAAACTACTAATTAATTAACAAATATTAAGCACTATCAGGTGTCCAATTTATTTTGTGTGGAACAAAAAATAAGATGAAATTGAAAGCTCTCCTCTGTATATTAATTATTCAGCCTAATGCTAGTTTCAGACCACTTAATTAAATATAGTCTTGTTCCTAAGCACCAAATAGGTAATTGGGTATCTGAAAGTAGCCAATCCATCACCTACGGTGCAAATTCCAACAGACAACATCTTACACATTTGACCTGCTCTTTACAAGGTCCCTTGTACATGGCGGGACAGCGCCTGCTCATCACTGTCATCTTTATCTGAAAGCTTTTGTTAAACATAGAGCTGTATAAGGTTCTGTCCAAGGTCCTGTACAAAGAGAGGTAATATCCAATTTCCTGACCTCTGGAAGTCTTCAAACCAAGATCAAGAATGCCAAAGCAGGCAGATGTAAAGGAGATTCAGGTTACTGAATAAGTTTTAAAGCATTGCAGAAATTAAGTGGATTTATACAAGTTTAATGTTTTACATAAACAAAGAGTAAGTGAACAAGACGGAAGAACTCTTGTCCGTACTATGCATTTTGACAAAGTGGAGATGCCACCTGAGCAGAAAGAGCAAACGAATTAAAATAACCAAATTTTACTCTTTAATACTTCTGTTGGGTTCCATGTTACATAGTACAGTACTTGGAAACTATAGTGGGTTATGGTAATATATCCTGTGCTTTACAGAGGAAAGAAAAAACAGATTTTGGCTTTTTTTAAAGCAATGAACTATAAATCCTTACAAACTTTCAAAATCATGTAGAGTAGTAGATTTCAGCTAGCCCACAGTAAAGAAAGCCCTTAAAATAAGGAAGAGAACTATGAGCTACTGAATTATACTAGGCAGGCAGTTTGAAAGGGACTTATTTAATGAAGCTTGTTTTAAATTGTCCATCTCTTGTAAGGATATGTGCACTTCTCAGAGTCCTTCTGTGACCAGTTTTTGTTTTTGTGAACTTACTGAATAGGATTTAAACTTCTTAGCTTTTTTTTTTCTTTTCAAAAACTACAAACGCAATCAGTCTGAGTAGAATCCATTCAATTGGCCTCTGCTTTCTGAATGCAAGAAAGAAGTTACTTTTCCTCCCCTTCGTTTCATTCCAGCTGAGCACAGTGCTGCAAACATCTCATGCTGAAATCAGTGCCTTTTTAAAACTTCAAGGGGCTTGAAAGCTCCGAACCTGCTCAGAGGTGAAGTGGCTCCAAGAGACCAGCTCAGATGCACCCTATTTGCACTTCCCTCCGCTGTAAAGGATCTCAGTTCTTTATCCACAGGCCTCATTATGAAAGTTCTCTCACTATGCACGCCAGACCAGGGCGGGTCTCCTCTTTGGTATTGCAGCACCGCTCTCCATTTCACTCACTGAAAAGAATCCTGGTCACTGGCTGAAGTCTACTGTGAGATCAAGAGAAACCTAGTTCTCTACAGTGAAGGGAGAGTTAATTGCTTTCCCTTCCCCAAGAGCCGGTAGCAATTCTGTCTGGCTTTAAATAAGCACTGGTTGCTTCCACTTCTTTCCAAAGGTTCTAACTTGCTAAGGAAGGAACGGGCCTTTACCTTGCTAGAACTGCCCAGCTGAATGCGATGAATGTAAGAAGACCTCCCAGTCACATTTTTAAACTCCTACAAAGTAAAATCTGAAGATTCCCTAATATATATCTCTCTTCAGGAATTCCAAGTTTTTAGTTTTAGCTTCTTTCCTTCTCAACAAATAGAATTAATTTCTTAAACTAGTAGCCTTTTGGAAGAGAAAAACAAATTAAATTTTCCATTTATTGTGTTGAAAGGCACTTTGCAATTGTCATGCAAATAAATCGTGCAGTAACAGGCTAATTTCCTACAAGAAATTTGATGTTTCAGAGTCTCTCATTCTTCTGCAAATAAGCCCTTGTGCACAGTATCTTGCTCTTTTTTCATTCAGTCTCTGCAACAGTGAAGCCTCATTCCAGCTCTATGGGTAAGGATATGGTCTGAGAATTCCTGGAGAAAAGTGTTTGATTTTTAAAGAAATTTCTTCCTTAGGTGCCCAAATTACTAGCAATTGTCCAGCTAACTATCTTAAGGAATCACATTAATTCTTGCAGATAACTAAATTAACATCAAGACTTCCTGATACAGCAATTATTTTTCCCAAGTACTTAAATCTCACCATGATCACTGGCCCTGTGGAAGTTATGCATATGTAGATTCTTCCACCTGTATTTCTGGTTTGGCTAAGCTTTGATAGTGACACTCTCCCTACTGAACTCTGCAGATACCTGTTAGTATTGTTTCAGTAACTATACAAATCTGCCTTCCTAAATCCAGTGATTTTTCAGTGGTATAGCTCAGGATAGTGACAAACTGAACCCAACTTTATGAGTGGCAGAGTTGATATTGCTGCAATGCTAGAGAACTTATAAGACTCATTTGTATGATTCCGCTAAGATAATTAAGAACTATCTAAGGTTTCAAATAGAAGGTTCTTCTCTAAATTGTTTGTTTAGCATAGAATTCGCACATTTTTAGGTTAGTATTACATGTTTTGTTTCAAATACCAGATACAATGAGCTTTTATCTGAAAGGGAGAAAATATCTTAATGTTCAGAAATTAAGCCTAAATACTAAGTATGTACACACATCAAAGTTCTAAAATTTTCTTACTTGAATAAATATTATTTCTCCTTTATTAAGTAGTTTATCTTTTCCTTCGTCTCATATTTAATATTTCAAATATTAAAAGTTTTCATTGAACATGAACTTCTGTATTTAAGAGAAGAAAAGCACAACTGATAAGTTGCTCAAATTGGCAGTTTATGTATGAAGAAAAAGAACCTAGGAAGTCAGGTCTTATTCACAGCGAGACAGGTGCTTCAGAGCAGCAGAAATCAGGTGCTGTATTTCTATCTAGTGCTTTCCCCTTTTCCTACTGAAATCGATGGAATATAATTTGTAACACTGAATATGTGATGGTTTGTGTCTAGATGTCTCCTCAAAACCTCATGCAGTAATGCGGGGAGCAGACCCTTCAGAAGTGGCTGAATCTGGAGTTTGTGATTGATTCATGGTCCATTGCTGGGATTAAGGGTATGAGCGCTACACCTGTCCCAGGGTGGATAGCCTGCTTACAACATAAGGAACAGAAAGAGTCATGTTTCTACTCACCCTCTCTCGGTGCTTTTGCTGTCTTCTGCCTCCAGGAATGGTTGCTCCTCTGCCATGTGCCACCCTGCCTTGCAGTCCGCCAGTTATGAAATGAAACCTCTATAAGCTGTGAGCTAAATAACCCTTTCCTCCCTTAACTTTGGGTACTGGGTATTTTGTCTCAGCAATGAGAAAAGTAACTATGAAGGATACGAGCAGGGAATATTCTGGGTTTGTGTTACCATTTACAGTGTAAAACTAGTCACTATAATAGATCAAGGAGATACTTAATATTGATAAGTCAGAGGCCTAACAAGGATATCCCCACTCCCTTTGGTGGCTAATGATGTAGCACAAGATCTAATTCAAGTTCTTACAATATCGAAATGCTGGACAAATTGAATCACATGCTGTATTCATGTAACTAACACATCTCTCAGATGACATTCCATGACAAATGCCCTTGAGTTAAGTAAAAATTTAAGAAGACTTCCTTCATTTATCACCTCTATACTCAAACCTCTTCATCTCTAGTTAAGAAGCCTTGAGTTTATGTGTTAAAAAAATATGCAAAATTTCTCTCCACACCTCTCTGTCCAACCCTGATTCATCACCTGGTGTCACATAGGCTTGAGTTCAGGACATTCAGGAGTCCTGAGAAAAGGGGGCATTTTCTTCCTGCATCTGGTACTTGTGCTAACAGGCCCTTTTCATGTGAATGACATAACTGGAACGAGTGCTGGAGCTTGTTCTCTCATAGGCGCCTGCAGTGGACTTTCCAAAAATGTTGCTGGCAGGGAGAAATTGGTATGGAAATAGCAAGCTTCAAGAAGTTTATTATTTGTAACCACTGATTGCTTCAACCAGTGTTTACTGAACTCTTACTTAGTTTCAGGCACTCTTCATTGGACAAAGTCCCTACTCCATTATACTTTATAATTTAATAAAGGTCACAGACATTAAACAAATAAGTATTTTAAAATATACTCTATAGTCTCAAAACGAGCAAAAATAAAGGTACTATAAAAATAGTAAGTTTTCATGAAAGAGATTAAGGAAGCATGTCTTAGATTGAAAAATTTAAAGAGGTCCTAATAGAAGCAATATCCAATTTAGTTACTGCAAGTACTATTTGGGGTTCTAGAATTAGTGTTTTCTCCAATAGCTGTTTCGTCTCTGTGCTTCAAGGCAGTACTCTCTCTAATGTTTAAATAATCTACCCTTGTCTACCTCTTCAGCTCTATATGCTGTCTCGTCTTGCCTCATTTCCACTCTCCACAACCCTAAATTTCTTGTGTTTACCCCCTCGAAATGCTGTGTGAAACCTTTATTGTTTATCACCCGCTGGCCCCTCTACATGTACTCCCAATTCTTCACTGCAATGATTCCTCTTTGTCTTCTATTGCTTATCTCATCCAGAACATCTCTATTTCTCCGCCTCTTTCCTATACAGCAATCTCATGTGTCTCAGTTTCGGGAACACCTGTGTATTTTAGTTTTGTTTGTCAAGCATAGTTGAGCATCAGCAATTTCATGCATTCCAACCAGAGAAGTCTGAGAGTGCCAACTTTCAGCACTCTCCTTCTCTCCAGACTGCAGTACACACATACCAGACCTAAGAACTATGGTAGCTCTGCTTACTGTATGGCCTTCCTGCATTCTCACAGCACACTGTAACTCCCTCTAAAATTAATCATATCATTTCGTATGAAGCAATCTACTTGTGCTTCTTCCTTTCTCAATAGCTTTCCTGTGATATCCAATACTCACAAAGCTCATTGAAACTGGCTTGTTGAGTTCCAGAACTCAGGCCGAAGCTTGAGTGGAAAAATGTCCAGAGAATGATTACTGATAGAGACTGGAAATAGTAGTAAGATTGAAAAAAAGAAAAACCCTGTAAACTATAAAACAAAGCATGAGGGAAATGTGCTGGTTCAAATGTGATTCCCCAAATTTAATTAGCCATTAGCAAAGAGCTTTTTATTACCACACTGAGAGTAACTATCATTTTTGAGCATTTACTAGAGCTAAATTTTAAATACATCATCCTTAATTCTCACTGCAATGTTGACATAAATAATGTTATCCAACTTTTACAACTGAAAAACTGAGACTTGAAATTCATCTAATTATACAAGTATGCACCATATTAAAAGATGGCAGAGCTCAGATTTAAATCACACTCTGATTCCAAAATCCATATTCTTTAAACAATGGCAAGTTGTCACTCTTTTCATTCATTCATTCATTCATTCAGTATGTACAGCACTAGATATTGTGTTGGTATCATCAGTCCTCCTAACTTGACTTCAGTGAGCTTCCAGTCTAGTGAGAAGAACAAAAGTTGAAAATCAACAACAAATGAGCTGAACTATAATAGATGTCCATTAAAACTACTTTGAACAATATGCAAGTTGAACTTACAAAAATTTTGTGATAACTATTCCTAAAAGAGAAAAATGCTCTACATTATTTAGTTTTCAAATATTAAAGATACTTTATCCCTTTACAGTTCTACTTTGCTTCATAACATCCAGGTTTTAATCAAGATAAGTTACAACTCCAGCACAGCACTTCCTAGTAGCAAGTTAAATAATTCCTTTTTAACCAACAGTGATAAGATCAACTTTGAAACTTATTCCTGAAAATGGACCATCATGAATGGCTGACTCTACAGTGTGAATTCAGCTCAGAGAGAATCCCTTGACCTCTGAGAGAGTTGGCTGACTTTGCTATGCAATACTAACACAGCTGGTTGAAACTGGCCCATTGAATTCTAGATCTCAGGCCAAAGCTTGAGTGGAAAACTTTCCAGAGAATGATTACTTATAGAAATTGGAAATAGTAGTAAGACTGAAAAAAAAAACCCTGTAAACTATAAAACAGCATGAGAGAAATGTGCTGGTTCAGATGTGTCTCCCCAAACTCAATGATATCCCTTTTCTTACAACTCTTTCTAGAGAACAGTCTGTAATATTTGTTTTGATTTTCAAAGGACCATACACTACTTGGCATAATGAGAAATATTTAAGAACAAATAGAATCTCAGAAGCAGAGAATCTGGTATCAGAGGAGACCTTAGTCATTCTCTCTTCTAGATTCTCAAATAGTCCAGGAAGCCCATGGAAGAGATTTTTGGCCCATCTCAGATTTGTTTTAAATTTATCTACAGACAGAGACCTTGTTAGTGCACCATAACTATTATTGCAGGAAGTCCTCTTTATATGGATGCAAAATTTGTCTCTCCTGACAACAAATGGACTCGGTTGCTGCCCGCAGAACAGTATAATCCTTGTTCCGCTTATGTTCTTCTACACTTTTTTCTTTAGGTGTAAAACCTGCTCAGTGTAGGTTTTTCTGAACTGTCTAGAGACATCTGACAAAACTTTACTGAAGATATAGAACCTGAGAGAGGGCACTAGATAAGTAGAGGGGCATGGGTCTCAAACTCTACTCCATAAAGAATGTGAATTCAAATTATTCGTTAGTTGATATGGATGCTGACCTGTGGCAGAGTTAATACATGGATCTATTCAACAATAACAGAGTTAATGCAGTTACCTGGCAGCAAAACATTTCCAAAAAGGCCAGCCTTTCTTCTCATTGACTATTGATGACTGCAGCCCAGGGGAAAGTAGTACATTCATAAACATCAATCAGGGCAGGAAGGCGCCTTCCAGTCTCTTTTAAAGGAGATAATGTATGAGAAAGCTCTTTGTCAGCTGCAAAGCAGTATACAAATGTACAGAACTTTTGCTATTGTTTTAAAAGGGAGTTGGAATAAAATTACTATTGTTTGTTTTCAAGTCTGCCATGTAGCGCTCTAACAAGAGGTCTTTGCTTCCCCTTCCATTTTCTCTGCCTAGATATTTGACAAAATTATTTTTACATAATGAGACTCAAGCATGTTGTTATTCAGTGTAGGCTAAACTTTTGATTCCAAGTTTTAGAAAGCAATTTTCTTTGTTATTTCCTTCATATATAGCTTTTTGTAAAATGACAAAGGTTACAAAACACATAGACTATAATACATGATTTATCCTGAATTAATGCAAATCCTGTCAAAGACAAGATCAACTGTTTGTAGAGTAGCTGATATATTCTGGAAACTGTTAGGAGTTGGATATATATTATCTCAATTAATCCTCACAACCAGCTCCATCTCAGTTTACAGATGAGGAAGTATTAGAAGCTATTCTGAGGTTGCAAAGTTAATAATTGATAGATCTGAGAATTATAACTCCATAGTCTCATCCCCAAAAACCTTTCTTATATATTCTAAAGAAGTTACATTTGAAATGTATGGATGAAAGTCAAATTATCACTCTCATAGTGACTTTCATATGCAATATTTTTACAAAAGACCGAATTTTAACATGTACTTTAATAGTGTCTTTTTAGTTCTTAAAATATCAAGTGATATTATTTAAACTTTTATCTACTTAAGTTTTTATAGAACCTTAGAAATCTTACAGCTGTATCATTTTCAAGAAAATTGATGGAAGGGAGATTTTTATATTAAGCAAAATAAACTATACTAAGAGCACCAAGTTTTGCATGCTTTCTCTTATGCATAAAAGCTAGGGGAAGGAAGAAGTAGAAGAGACGATGAAAGAGATGAAGGGGTTTCGAGGCCGGCATGGGCTACAGCACGAGGCCTGTGTGAGCTACATAGTGCGACCCTGCCTCAAAAAAACCAGGGCCGGGTGTTTGGCTCAGCAGCTTAAGCGCCTGTCTGGCAGGTGTGAGCCTGTGAGTTCGATCCTCGGTGCCGCAAAAAAAAAAAAAAAAAAAAAAAAAAAAAAAAAAAAAAAAAAAAAAAAAAAAAAAAAAAAAAAAAAAAAAGAAAAGAAAAAAAAGAAAGAGATGAAGGGAAAAGGCAAGAGAGAATAACAGAAGATAATGAGAAGGAAAATATGATAAAATATGCTATATGCATGTATGAAAATGCCACACTGGATCCCATTATTATATATAATAAACATATACTAATAACTAAGATAGGTGAAGATGAAGTTTTTGTTACTAACTTATCATTGGGGATCTTAGTAGTTGTAGTTTTCCTTTTTAATTAATAATTTAAAACCTGAAACATGAAAAATGATACTTGTAAGAATTAAAAGTCACCTACATACAAACTCAAGCAAATATTTTAAACCTTTGAAAATGTATCCATATAATATTACCTTTAAAGCTGTGAGGTTCCAAGAAGAAACTAGAAATGCTTTTGTGTATTTTCCTATGGAACACAATTTAAAAATACCACCCGAACTTATATGTTAAGCAACCACAAGACTTTGAAAGGTGGAAAAAATAAGATATCCTTGCTGATGGCTTTAAAATTAAAAAAAAAGACAGAATTTCACCAGGTATTCACTTTGCTTCATATATTTGTGTTTAAATACTAGAGAAGTCAGTAATCTGAAAATAGTGTCCACTGAAAAACTACCCCCAAACACCTGTTCTCTCAAGATCAGGAAGGGGCAACTAAGGAAGACATTGTACTAATGGAACTGCTCTGTATCAATGTAAGTATCAATATCCTGATTGTGATATTGAACTATAGCTTCATAAGATGTTAGTATTTAGGAAAAGTTGGTTGAAGATACATATATGCAAGATCTCTCTGTTTTAAAACTTTGTAAGAATCTATAATTATCTCCAAATAAAAAGTTTAATATAAACTGGTCTGAGATCACAACATATTTTGCTATAATTATGGAAATATGCTGAAGTATCTTACCTTCTAGTTTAGCTTTAAAAGACAGCCAATTAATAGCAAATGCTGGCAAAGCTGGGGAGAAAACCTTCTACGCTGTTGATAGAAATGTACCAGCACAACCACTATAGAAATCATTATGGAAATTCCTCACAAAACTAAAAATAGAAATTCCGCTTGATGTAACCCTTTCCTTTATAATCTTCTCTCCAAAATTAAAGACATATTATAGAGATGAATCCATGTTTATAGTAACACAATTCGTAATAGCTAAGTGTTAGATGTAACTGATATGTCCACCAACAGAGGAATGGATAAAGAAAATGTGATACCAAAAAAAAAAAAAAAAGAAGAAGGAAAGAAAGAAAATGTTGTGTAGTATTTATACACAATGGGCTACTTCTCCACTATCAAGATGGATAAATTTGCATCACTTTTAGGAAAATGGATACACTTTAGACTACAGTGTTAACTGAAATAAATCAGAAATACCAGTTTAAATATCACATGGTTTCTCTTATATAATAAACTCAAAATACAGGTATAAGTAAACTATAGATAGATAATAGGAAACATGGAGTTAAATTGCTTTCAAGTGGGCAGGGAACCAAGAGGAGAGAGAGGGGAGAGAGGAAAAGAGAAAGGAACATAAAAAGTAGTAAGTGTAATGTACATGCACCAACTCCCAACAATGAAAGTTATCATTAAATACTGCAAACATGTACTAACAAAAGAGGACACATGTCCTTGTTTGATAGTCATTGAGTATAAGCATATGCCTGTAATCAGGTATGAATAAGTGGTGACACAGCCCCTGGCCTCTAGGAGTTAAACACACAGCAGTGACCACAAACGCACCATGCCACACAGGGTGCATGCTGAGCACACACCTCAGGGGGTGCAAGTGTCATTAGCAACATGGCAGCCACCATTTACTGAGCACTTGGTTTGCAGTAGAAATTAAAACTAGAATCTTTATATTCATTCTTTGATTAAGTTCACAGAAGAATACTTAAAGTTAATTTTATTACTCACATTTTATAACTAGAGAAAAACCCACAGAGGCTATGTGGCCCAAATAGGAAGCAGTAAAGCAGTAATTCAAACACAGATGTGACTTCAGGTCACACTGCCTCTAACAGAAGTCTGTGCCATATACCACATGGGTCAGAGAAGTGTAAAGCTGGCAGCACGGTTGGAGGGTTGAGAGGATAGAAACAGGATCAGGGTGAGATTCAAAGAGGAGGCACAATTTGAACTGTGTTCTGAAGGTAAGAGTTACATTGGGTGAATAGATGGGAACCTCCAGGCCCAAGGAATTAGTAATACGATCAATCTCTTTCCTGGAGGAAATGGTAATATCCTGAGCATAGAAAGAAAATTCTCTAAGTCACTGCCTGGGATGAATCGAACTGTGTCACCACCAATATTCTGAGATCCTAACACCCACTACCTCAGAATGTGATTTTATGTGGAAATTGTTCAGCACAGATGTAATCAGTTCAATGAGGTCGTTAGGATGCAATCTAATCCACTGTGACCGTAATCTAGTAAATAGGTAATTTGAGCAGAGAGGAGCATAGAGAGAAGGCCATGTGCACACAAAGGCAGAGATAAAGGTGATGATGTAGTAGGCAAGGAACACCAAGCAAGGATTACCAGCAAACCACCAGAAGCCAGCAGAGAATCAAGGAATAGATTCTACTTCACACTCCTCAAAACAACCTATCCTATTGACACTCCAACTTCAGTTTTCTGACCTTCAGGACTGTGAGACAATATAGGTGAGACTATACAGGTTTTATAAACCGCCTACTCTGTGGTACTTTGTTTGGCAGCCCTAAACTATCAGGGCACTAACATCTAGATTTCTTTACATGTGTAAGAAGGGGATCATGAGCAATGGTGTACTGGACTAATTAGCACCAGCTGGGGAAAAGCAATTTTTTTAATTTTCAGTTATTTTGAAAACCAATTGAAGCCCTTACTCAAAATAAAATGATGCCATAATTCAATTATATAAAGCAAATACAATCAATATTCAAAACTTATCATCACATCATAACTTTATACTTTACTATGATCTGTGTATTTGAGCCTATTTCCATCTATTGTATCTGTATGATGGAAATGCAACTCAATGATGTGTGTGTTCCTCCTGTATGTGTCTTCTCAACTCCACCACTGGAGTCGCACATTCAGCTTGAAACTAACCCTGGTGGGATAATTTACACCATGGCAATCAGCAAATGCTACAAATTTGGACTTCGTTGCCCTCAGACAGCAGGTTACTAAATACATACTGTACCAACCGCCCGCTGGTCCCCAGAGGTTGATGGTTCATCTGATACAGCACATGCTTCCTTTCATTGACTCCAACGATGTCTTTCTAGTCGCTCCCAACCAATTTTTGGCACCTCTGCTTTCTCTGACTCATAGCGCTCTGGATGACTTTGGATTCTGTTTTCATTTTCTTCAGTAAGACCAATTTTGTCCTGAACAGTCCCACTCTACCTCTTGTCAATTCAGTTGAATGAACAAATGCTTCAGAAAGTATTTTGAGACTGTATCATGCCGTTGCTTAACCTCCACAACATACAGTTGATAAGAAAATCACTATTTATGATGCCTAGAGTAGCGACTTCTCTTCAGGGGTTCTGAGAACTTTACTTCAGGAGTTTGAAGAACAACTTCTCTGTATAACAAATTCCCTTCTGGTTGCAAGAAGTTCTTACTTCCCCTCTTGCATATGAAATTTAATGTTTGTGTAGGCACTTTGAAAACAGTGCTGCTATACTTATAGTGGATATTATTAATACTAAAGTAAGCTTCAAATTCTTGAAGACACATCTGTGTGTGTTCCCAAGAAATCAAATATACAGTTGTGATAACTTGTATTGAAAATCAGTATAAAAATAGAAAATGCCATAATATAAAATATTTATTGTATACTTCTGTGGAGAGCTGATGCATTTTTTAATAGTAACTTAAAATGATCTTAATGCATCTTGTATGCATATAATTATTAAATAACACAAAGGTAAGCTAACTGCAAAATAATTGTATAATTGAAGCAGCATAGACATGCAAACCCTTAGATGCAAAGACCAAGCTTCGTGGTAATTATATTTGCTATTAAATGATAATATCCAATTGGTATCTAATCTTCAGGCTACAAATAAGCGTATAATACTTCAAATACACTCTAATTACATGGCTGTTTGTCCCTCATGAAAGTAATAAAATGAAGTACAAGTACTGTTGCAAATTCCACTGAAGAATTTTATTCAGACTCTAATGAAAGATGCCAGGTGAAGCTTAAGGCTTAATATCCTCCTTATTTCCATCTTCAGTATCAATGATCTTACTACTTAGTTCCAGATGTCAGAGTTTGTATTTCAAAATTATCATCATTATTTGACACTGTTGTTACATAATGAGAACTGACCTGATATTCTACTGAAGCCTGAACAAATCTTATTTTGAAATTGAAGCAAAATGTATAAAATTCTTGCTTGATAGACTTTAAATAAAGAAAAGTGATTAATTTCTCCATGTTAAATTATTGGGAGAGAACTTTATCATCTCACCTCTCTCCTTAGCTTTCATCTTAAGCCGTAATTTTTGTTGCTATTACTATTTTGGCCTCAACCTAAAGGTACATCTTTTAATTGAATTTCTGTGTATGAATGTTCATATGTTCAGGACTTGGACAAGTGATCTGAAATGATCTTATTACATCTTGTGTGGATGTAATAAGTCAATAATTTTAATCAATTAGTGAATGAGTATATGAATGAATGAGTGAGCAGTTGAATTATTTATAAATTCTAATTTATTTCCTACAAGTAAGTGAAGTCAAATACATTGTCTATTTGTTCATTGAGTGAATAAATATATTGGTGCTTTCTGCATAGATGAGATGTGTTATATTGTTAAAATATTGTGAGTGTATTGATCTTAATAGAGAACCTCTACTCTTATGTCCGTAAGGCTGTACCTAATTGTCTAATATTCATCAGATGAACTAGGAGGCAACCAAGAAAAACTAACATTACAAACTGAAGTAAGAGGTGGGGTGGAGAACAAAAAGAAAGGTTTTCAGTTTTCTGGTTGACAATTTATGGCCACAGAAACATTTTCTGTGTGCTTTCTCTGTGCTTTAAAAATGAACAATTCTCAAGTCAGTTACAATCACTCTGTGGCACATTTTATTTCTCTACCTTAAAAGCAATTTATTTCTGAAACAACAACAGTATTGAGAACACTCTTGTATCTACATCAACAGATGAAAAGGTGAGAGGTGTGCGAAATGACTTCCTGGGAGTGAAACAGCTGGAGAATAGAAACTCAAACCCACAGCTGACTGGAGACACATGCCACACTTCCATGCCTGCTGGGTAGTCCTGCTGCCAGAGTCCACACCAGCTCCACACTTTAAACTTTTTCATTCATCTTTCCAGCTAAGGCTGCATTCTTCTATTCCCTGTATCAGTCAGCGTTTTACTAGAGAAACAGATATAACACACGATAGACGAATGCATAAGAAATGACAAGGTTGGCTTAAGACGGTCAGCCACAGAATCAGATGAGGAAGAGCGCAGAGGGAGTCTTCACACTGTAGACTGAAGGATTCAGTCCAACGTGTGGTGCTCACAGCTGTGTCCCATGCAAGTTCATATCAGGATGTCAAAGAGTCTGTGTTGGAAGCCTGGAGATGACGTCCAAGCTGAAGGTGAAGACTGGAGCTCCTCCAAAGAAACAGAAGCAGATCATTCTTCCTCATTTCCCTTTTGCACCATCAAGTCAATGAGATACTCTAGGATGAGTTTTTACAACCTATGGTGTAGAGTTGCTGAGCCAACGTAGTTAAGCTTCTCTGAACTAAGCTTCTCAAATTGACTCAATCAATCAACTGTTACATTCCCCAAAGATTGTTTTTAGTTTTGTTTTGTTTTGCTTGTCTTTCTGAGACAGGTCTCACTATGCAGTGCAAGCCGGCCTTGAACCCACTTTGTAGCCCAGGCTGGCCTCAAACTCACAATCATCCTCCTGCCTCAGCCTCCCAAGTGGCTGGCTTTCTCCAATGACTTTTAAAACCCTGCTCAAATTGTCTCTTTCCCACAAAATATCGATCTTTTCTGCTTCCTGTCCCACACAATCTGAAAAGTCTACAAACACACTATAATGCCAACTTAGTTCATTCTCTACTAAGACCAAACCATCTTTTTGGTAATCCCTTTTTATCCTCCTTACTTGACTTACTCCTTATTCCACCATATGCCCTACAGCCAACACACAAAAATAGCTAGTAAATATTTTTCATAGCATAATATCCTTGGAGTTCTTAAAAGTTTAAAAAGAACTAGTATACCTTTGGCATTTAAATAGTTACTTTGGGGGGCCAGGGATATAGCTCAGTGGTACAGTGCCTGCCTGGCAAGCATGAGGTCCTGAGCTCGATTCCTGGTACCAAAATAAATAAATAAATAAACAAACAAACAGTCATTTGTAGATGTTGTTGTCAACAAAAGCAGATTAAATCTAGATATTTTTATAGAGCACACACTTTATTTTTATTTTTATTTATTTATTTATTTTTTTTTTTGCGGCACCGGAGATTGAACTCACAACCTCGCGCCTACCTGGCACAGGCGCCAAAGCCCCTGAGCCAAACTCCCGGTCCTGGTTTTTTGAGGCAGGGTCGTACTGTGTAGCTCAGGCCGGCCTTGCGCTCGCGTTGTAGCCCAAGCTGGCCTCGAACTCACAACGCTCCGCCTACCTCAGCCTCCCAAGTGCTGGGATTAAAGGCGTGCGCCACCACGCCCGGCATTAGAGCACACACTTTAAAAGCTAAAAATCAAGTTATTTTAGAAACTTCTAGGTACCAAACAGTGTGAACAATATGGCTCCCTTGGCCTTTGGAAATCTCTTTCCAGACAGCCTGCCTTTTCCAGACACTATGGGCACTTGCTGTGAGACACCCGGAGAGGGTCTCCTGCTTCTGCGCTACTAGAACAGCACAGTTGACTGCTGCATTTCCAGGGACACAGTACCTTAAAGACACAATTCTAAATCGGGCGTGGTGGCAAAGCTGTAAGCCTAGCACTTGGGAGGCTGAGGCAGGAGGATCGTTATACGTTTGAGACCAACCTGGGCTACAAAGTGAGCTCAAGCCTATCCTGAATTGCATAGTGAGACCCTGTCTCAAAAAGACAAAAAAAAAAAAAAAAAAGAATTCTAATCAGAGCTATTCCCTACTCCCACAAAATAACCAGTCTTGAAGAACCTATGTATTTATTTTTATTTGTTCTGTTCTCTATCACATCAGAAAAAGACTTCTGGAAACAGACATACTGATATTTGTAGACTACTAACTTTTCATTGTTCGTTATATCACATGGGGGAAATATTTTAAAAATGTATTTTCTGATTAGTTACCATCCCATTTTCTGGTTAGTAACAAAAGAAAAGTTTAAATTTGCAAAATGGAGAAGACG
This sequence comes from Dasyprocta punctata, assembly GCA_004363535.1. NCBI lineage: Eukaryota > Metazoa > Chordata > Mammalia > Rodentia > Dasyproctidae > Dasyprocta > Dasyprocta punctata. The sequence continues at coordinate 18,326 of RJWM01022751.1, forward strand.
AAGAAGTGTTTCTCATCATCACACACCTCCTTCGAGGTTTAAAAAGAAAACACTATGTAAAATAAAATGCCTTTTGCTATTTCCAAAAGTACTCAAGGCCCTTGAATGACTAATTCTTCGCCTGTCCCATCCTGTCTCGGTAGCCACCAAATACTTCATATCTTATTCAGTTTGATGGCTGTTCTTCATCTAAATCTCACTTTTGCTCAAAATAAAAATGCTACTCCTTTCCCATACCCACCTCCGGGGAATTTCATTTGCTGTTAGGTTGTACATTTTAGAATTTACTGATCCAAATGTTGGTCTGTGTTGTATTCGTCTCTTCCTTCTCCCTCACATTTATCATCATTTTCTGCTTGTGTATCTGTCCATTTGTCTTTCTTTTCTTTAATTTCTACTCCATGGTCCCCAGATAGAAAATGAAATATTAGGTTTGTCAAGCATATATCATTGTTTAAATGCCTGGAGATGATGGGTTAAACAGACCAATCAATGAAACAAACCTCCAGTGCATTGCAGGGTCTGCAAGGGATGTTCCCTTTGGCTTTTTAAGACCTAACAAGTCAATAACCTATTAATATCATATTCTGCCAGTCAAGTCTTTACAATTCGCATGTGACTTTTTAGGACAAAACTTTGTAGATTGTGATGAATTAAATAAAGAATATATCAAAAATCCAAACTAAAAATCTGACAGACTTCATTTCAAATCCTGACTCTATTACTTAGAAATTATGTTGCTTGTGTTATACCTTTATCTCCCAAACAAACCTTATACTCTATATGCTGAGTTCACCATCCATCTTACCATACAGTTCTCTTTTTGGCTGTGCATTATACAGTTACTAAAGCAACTCAAAATCTGCCTTTCTTTTGTGTTGACACTTTTAATCACACCAAGCTTGTATTAATAAACACAAAAGATAATCTCACATTCTGGATAATAGCAATAAAGCAAGATATGGGAATATTATTCATCTGTGGGATTGTATTGTACTTTTTAAAAAGTAGTATAATAGATACAATCATCCAGAGTACAAGACAGATAGCTGATTGCCAGCCTATTTATGACACTTGCACAATTTCTATAGTTTGAGGACTCTACAATTTTCACTCAACAAAAGTTTTGCTTTTGTTTTGTTTTAGTACATGTTTGTTGTGCATGAAGTTTACATCCATCTTAGGCACATGTACATTTTAATTTAACTCTTTTTTATTTGTCTCTCCCTCAGATTCTAAAAACCCTTTTACCATTTCCATTATTATTGTTATTCTTGTCATTTGAGTTCATATTTACAATATATAATGTTTATATTCCTTGTGAGTACTTGAACCATGAACATGACACATCGCAAGTATTTTTACTTCCTCTTCCCCACTTTCCCTCCACTTGCCCTTGGGCTCTTGGACCCCTGTCCATTTGCAAAATGTCTTTTAATTTTTGCAGACTTTCCATGTTAAGCTCTCTGTTTCCTTCTATCAATCCTGTATTTTACTCTTCTGTATTTTGCCTACCTCAAATGAGGGATATCATATAGTATTCAAGTTGCATGTCTGATTTATTTCACTTAACATACTTTACAGTTGTATATATTTTCCTACAAATGTCTAGAATTTATCCTTCTTCACTGTTGAGTAGTATTCAATTATGCATAGCTACCACATTTTCTTTTATCCATTCATCTGTTGATGGATATACTGTCTGCTTGCAGGATTTAATTATGAATTGTGCAGTTACAAAAATTTGTAAGCATGCATCTCCGTAATGTGATAATTTTACCTTTTCTAGCAAGATATCTAGAAAGGAAATAACTGGATCAAATGGAATTTCTAATTTTAGTTATTTGAAAAACCTCTATCAGATTTCCATAACTGTTGTACTAGTTTACATACCTACCAAGAATGTATGAGAGTTCCTTTTTCTGGACAGACATGCCAGTATTTGTAATTCTTTGATTTCTTCATGTTTGTCATTTCTTATGGTGTAAGATAAAATCTTAGCATTGTTTTAATTTGCATTTCTGTATTGGCCAGAGCTGGTGAACATTTTTCATAAGTTTATTGGCAATTTGTATTTCTTCTTCTGAAAAGTATTTGTTCATTTCACTTGCCTATTTTTTATTTGGTACTTTATTTTGGGTGGTCGAAAGATTTTTGAGTTCTTTATGTATTCTAGATATTAGTTTCCCAGTCTGAGGAAACCTGTGAAAACTTTTTCCCATTGTCTAGGTTGTCTCTTCACTCTGTGGATTGTTTTCTTTGCTGAAGCTTTTTAATTTGATATTATCCCATTTGTGGATTCTTGCTATTACTTCTTGTGCAAATGTAGCTCTGTTCAGAAAGTCCTTGCCTACACCGATTTTATTTTCCAGTTAGTTCATTGTTTCTATTTTAATATTTAGATCTTTGCTTCATTTTGATTTTAGCTTAATTCCTGGTGAGAGATTTGGATCTAACTTCAATTTCCTGCATATAGATAGCCAGTTTCCCCAGCACCATTCGTTAAATAGGCTGTCTTTCCTCCAACATACATTTTTGGCCTCTTTATCAAAGATGAAATAGTTGACTATATTTCTATATGCTCTATTCTGTTCTGTAGATGCACATATCTTATTTTGTCCCCCCAAAACCATACTCTTTTTATCACTGTTAATCTGTGTAACTTGGAATCAGATTGTGATACCTCCTACTTTGCCCTTGTTGCCCAGGATTGTTTTTGCTCTTCTAAGTCTCTTCTGGTTCCACTTGAATTTGAAAATTTTTTCTCTAGTTCTGTGTGGAATACTGCTGGAATTTTTATTAGGATTACATTGAATCTATGCAGCAGTTTTGAAAGAATGGCCATTTTGACAATACTGTCTCTGCCTATCCAGGAACAGGGGGTATCTTTCAATTTCTTCTTCAAACTTCACATGTTCAAGTGTGTGATTCACCTTTGATATTTCTTTAGTGAATTTTTGTTTAGTTGATCTATCTCTTTGCCAAATGGAGTACTGAAGCCACCCACTATGATGGAGTTAGTGTTTGTTTGAATTTTTATGTTCACCATTATTTGTTTGATGATAGATGCTCCAGTATTCTGAGCATATATTTTGACAAGTGTTATGTTTTCTTGTTGGATTATTTTTTTAACTAGGATATAGTGATTTTTGTCACTTCTGATCAGTTTTCCTTGAAGTTTACTTTATCTGAGAGTAAAATTGCTACCCACACATGTTTTCAGGGCTCGAGTCCATGAAATATTGATTCCTAGCCTATGATTTTTTTTTTGTACTGGGGATCAAACTTATGACCTCACATTTGCTAGGCAGGCACTTATGCTACTGAGCTAAATCCTCAGCCCCCTTTGATCTTTTTGTCTATGAATACCTTTTTGGATTACATGAGTTTCTTGAATGCAGCAAGCTGTTGGACCTGTTTTTGGTCCAGTTTGCTATCTCTGTTTTTTAATTGGAAAGTTGAAGCTATTGGCATTGATAGCTATTACTAAGTGGTGTAAATTGTTTGCTAACCTTGTGCTCTTTCATTGTTGATGGCCTTTTTGTTTTCCTTTTACTATTTGTGTGTGTGTGTGTATGTGTGTGTATGTATTCACCTTATTTGATGCATTTATTTCATCTGGATTTTTGACTTTACTGATTTCATCTTATCTGTCTAGGATATTCTTGAATATTTTCCAGAATGCTGATTTGGTATTCATAAATCTCTCGACTTGTTCTTCTTCATGAAATGTCCTTATTTCTCCATCCAGTTTAAAGGAAAGTTTTGCCACGTACATTAATGTGGATTGGAAGTTGTTTACTATTGGGGCTTGAAATACTTCACTCCAAGCTCTTTTGGCTTTTGAAGTTTGTGTTGAGAAATCTGTAATTCTTATGTGTTCACCTTTGTATGTGGTTTTTAACTTTTCTCTGGTTTTGTTTGTTTCTGGTTTTTTGTATTTTAAATCTTGCATCTTAAATACAATGTGTCATGGGGAAATTCTTTTTCATCATAATTGGTTGATTTTCTGTAAGCCTTGCTTATTTGTGTGTTGAACTGTTTTCTCATATTTGGGAAGTTTTCTATTATGGTTTCTGAAACAAATGCATTATTTTATGTGTGCTAAATTTTGGTTTCTCTCTAACTCCAATTAGCCTTATTTTGGTCTTACATTGGTCTCTATAACTCTAATTAACCTTACATTGTTCTTCTTATTATGGACTAACAGTTGTTTAATAATGTTTTGTTATCTTCCTTGAGTCTTCTTTGAGTAATTTCACATAATCTGTTATATTGTCTTCAGTTTTAGAAATGCTATTTTCTCATTACTCATTTCTGAAATGTAAAAATTCTTTTCAGTTTATTTTATATCTGGTATTCCTGTCTAAGGTCTTTTCATTGATTCTATACCTTTGATAAATTTGTCATTCATATTTTGAACTCTTTTAGTCTGCTCTTCCAGTTTTTTATTTGCTTCCCCCAAATCTACACTGATCATGCTTCTTAATAATTCCAAAAATTTGGGGGTTATGTCCTCTTTCAATTCACCAAGTTTCTTTAATTCTTCTTTAAACATTGTGAAAAGTTCCACTACCTGGTGATTCCTTTCCTCTCCATTGGTGTCCCCTGGAACGTCTTCCAGCTATAACAGCATCAACAGATCCAATCATAAATTGTTTATATGTGATAGACCTTGCACTTGCAGTTTCACCCTTTAACAGTACTCTTTACAGCCTATATTCAATTATTATTTGAGGAAGGAGAGGAGGGAACAGATTGGGAGATGGGTGAAAGAGAAGTATAAGTCAATAATGGTAGAGGTTGATAAGAGAATAGTAACAGATTTTTAAAAAGTATATGCGGAGTCAGATTCTGATGGAGATCTTTTGGTTGGATTGAAGGGTTAAGTGTTGAGTGTTTTAACATGATATTTTGCAGCCAAGGACAGGATACAAGAGGGATTGAGGAAACCTACCAGGTTGTTGCAACATGTTGATATATTGTTCACCTGTAAAGTGGAAAATAGATAAAGACAAGGGGCTAGGTAAGATAAGAAAAAGCAAAAAGAATAGAGAGGACAGAAAGTTAATACAAGAGAAGATAGGAGTGACTGAGAGAAAGAGCAGAATATGGTGAACTAAGAAAAGAATATTTAATATGTGAGGGAAACAACTGAAAAACAAAAAAACAGTATTACTACAGGAGCTCCAGTTGAAGAAACTAGATAGGGAGATCGAAAGAAGAGAAAGTAAATACAAATTAAATGAAAGAAAAAATTTTAAAAAATTAAAAACCCAAAATACAAAAAATATTCAGTAGAACATCTGATGAAATACTTAGACAAAAGGCTGTACAAGTGATTTATATAAGCCTGATTTGACAAAAAGCCTGAGTGTTCACACAGTTCCCTTCTTGCCTTGGTTGTAGTCTGCAGACAGCCAGTTCACTTTCCCCTCTTTCCCTTGCACTCAGAACACAAGCAAACCCTGTGTTACAGATTCTCACCCCCTGTCAGTCAGGCGAATCGACACTGGCCCTGGACTTGGTTTAGGAATTCTCCTCCCACACTCAGGAAAGATGATGGAATCTATGAGCAGGTTTACTTGCAAGTGTGGGACATGTGCCCTTGCTCCGACCAGGGCCCTCAAGATTTTATAAATGCATTCATGTGTCATCAGGGGTCACAAAGAGAGGCACTGCTGACATGTAACCACAGGAATTAGTGGGTGATTCAGTCTCCATGGGGCACACAGGTGAATCTGCAGGCCCTGTAAAGCTATGTATCCTCTGCCTGGTGCAGGACTGGGCTCCTTGCCCTCCATGAGCACTGGTGAGGATGCAGCCAGGTTGTAGCAGTCCTGGTGTTTGGTTGTAGCATTCCTGGTGTTTGGAGGTGAGGTGATGGGGAAAACAGGCTTGGATATGCAGGCTCTCAGGACACCAGCCTCTGCAGTACTCAGTCATTCTTTCATTCCCTCCCTCAGTCTGTCTGGAATGGTATCATAGTGGCTGTTCCCCAGAGGACTGGCAGCTGGAATGGTTCAGATCAGCCATGGCAGCATAGGTCCTACTTTTCTCCTCTCCTATGATCCAGTTGATCTACGAGTATCGCCTTTCCAATTAATTTTCTGGTTCAGGTTGAAAGACCCTTCCCACTACAGGGTACAGTAAGAGCTCTCTGAGCACTTCTGAGATGCCTCCTGTTCTAGTCAGCATGTTGGAGCTCTCCAAAACAAACCTTTTTTAAAATTCATTACTGTGAGATCGACTTCAAATTTGTGAAAATTGCAAATATTTCTTACTCTCATGGACTTTTTGCCCTTTCATTCTCTAGCACACTATGGGTTCATTAATTTTTTTATCAAGCAAGTTTCTATTCCAACATTTCACCAACAATAATAAAAATTTGCTATCTGGTCTCTTTTTCTTTTGTTTTTTTTTAAAAAAAAAAAAAGATCATCCCATTCACCCAAATCTTTGACCCAGTCACCCTAAGCTACTTAAGCTTCCACTCTCTCACTCTGTCTAAAACACACATGCATATTAGAATTACCTGGGTAAGTTTTAAATTCCTGATGCCAAGGCTGCCACCTGGAAAAATTATGTCAAAATCTCAAAAGAAGAACGGACACATCAGTTAACTTTTGACACTCCTCTCCACTACCCCCAGTAATTTCAATGTGTATTCAAGGTTGGGATACTTGTCTTACCTTTCAGCTCCCTTCTTTGTTACCTCATTTCACACTAATCCAGCAAACCACAGCCCAGTCATTCTTGCTGTGAAGTTTTTTCTGGATTCAGCAGAACTTCCATACTGGCTGAGAGCCATATATTGCTTGTCTATTGCCTTATAGCAAACTTAACAGCTTGAAACAACACCATTTAATAACTCTCAGTTCTGTAGGTCAGAAGTCCAACATGGCATGACTGGGTCTTCTGCTCAAGGCCTCTCAGCCTGAAATCAAGATGTCAGCTAGCCATATCTTCCTCTGGAATCGCAATTACAGTGAGATCCATTTCCCAGTGCCTGTAGTTTATTGGCAGAATTCATTTCCTGCAGTTATAGGAACATTTTCCCTGTCATCTTATTAGTCACCAGCAGGCCTGTTTGCTTTGGATTTGACAAACTGATCTCAAGTGCTTACTCTGCCCAGTCTTTCTCACAGCTCCATTATCTCTGACTCCAGGAAGGGCTAAGAACCTATAGTAGAGGGGCCAAACCTGTGTCACAGGTGCCACAACTGACTGTTTGCTATCATTGAAAGCTCTAAAAGGTTTGCCATCACTGTGTATAGGCTCATCTGGTTAGATTAGATCCCACCTGGATTGTCTGCCCTTTCTTCAAATAATTAGTAACTTTTTCCATGAGAGTGATATCACACGATGTTTGCCAGTTCTATTCACACTGGAAAGTTAAGGCTCTTAGAAGATATGTGCATCATACCACACCATGGAAATCTCGGGAGCCATCTAACAGTGTGCTCCTTTTGTGACTCCCAAAGTACCTCTTCTTCTCTCAGCATTCACCACGGTGTGTCTTTAACTATTTCTCTTTCTGACTTCCACAATACACTGAACCCTAGGAGGCAGATACTATGTCATATTTACATTTGTCTTCTCAACACATAACAAAAGCTTGGAGTAGGGTTCCAGGTTTTATCAAGGGCTTACCATGCTATGAATATGGATAAATTAGATCCTTTGCATATTAGAAAATAGAGCAAGCAAGAATTTGGATAAAAGCCTGATCTAGGGTCTTAGAAAAGATGCAACTAAGCCAGGAGTTTCAAAAAATGAAGAATCAATGACTTCAAAAGCACACTAATAAACATAACAGTATTGTTTTACTTTGAAGATCTTTAATTAATTGCATTGTTTATAAAATCATTGTTGTCCCAAATTTGTATGAATTGTTTTTCATACTTTACTGTCTTTGAACCTAAAGAGTCCTTTTCCATTTTGCATCCTTGTTTTGATGGTTGAGAAATTAATTTTTCCTCTATTGGCCAACATGCCAAATACATCATTCATACAGTGCACAATATACATACAAATTAACAGTAATAATAAAATTGATCATAAGGTTAACTGTGTAATGCATTTCTTCTGCCTTGAAGGTGCTTAGTGCAGTGAACAATGGAGACTTTGGCACTTATGCTAAAATTCCAGCACTCCCTAACTCCCAGCTTTGAACAAGTGACTTAACCTTGCATCCTAAAGTGAAGATGGCAATACCTTTGAGAATGGGTATTGAAGAAGTGAAAGTAAGTTATGAGGAGGAGCTGGTGCAGAACAAAAAGGGATGATTTGATAAAATTCCAACAGTTAACTTCATCCTCATTTTGCCCAACATTGAAAGATCCAGTGGAAAGGGAAAAATAAGTTATATAGTTATACTTCTGTTTATAGGAATGAGCAGAGAGAAGGTCTACCTACCTAAAAAAATTAATCTGATCTGTAGCTAAAATAGAATTGCAGGTGCAGAGCTTATGCTGAAGTACATTGGTGATAACATCGAAAAAGCAAGACAATGAGAAAAAGTAAACTACTTTTTATAAATTTAAACAGGAGAAATTGTTCATAATTTTATGCTACTGGGAAAATCTTCCTCTTCTGTAGTATAGCTCTAGCCAGCCATATATGCAACTTTAGGTTTTCTGGAAGCCACACCAAAAAGAGTATAAATAAAAAGGACATGCAATAGGATATATATCTTATTTAAGTTAAAAGATTCAAAATATTATTTCAACATGCAATCAAAATAAAAAGTATTAATCAAACATCTTACTTTTTAAACGTCAAGTATTCAATCTTGCACATATATTTTGCACGGATGGCAATATGAGATATGCCATAATTCATAAGCACAATAGCTATTTTACATATCTGCAAATATATATTTCAATGTATACATCTGTACCTATATTTGTATCTTAAACTATAGGAGAAACAAAAAACATATTTTTTGATTTGGATTTCCAGAAAGTTCACCTTGAAAACTTTCTGCTAGACCTGAATAGTTTATATGCTCCTTCCCTCTCCCTTTCCCTCTCCCTCTCCTCTCCCTCTCTCTCCTCTCTTTTTCCCTCCCTCCTAATGATGCTAACTTTGTTCTGATGGTAAGTAGGGAAATTTTAAAGTAAGGAAAATCAATTATGCCCTTTCCCGTGTCACCCATCTATTGAGAACAGAGTATCGTTTTAAGGGAAGGTATCACTGTAAAATTCTGGAAATGAGCAGGGTTACAGGTAGCAGAGGCTTGAGATGCTTGAGGCAGGCCTAGGAATGATGGGGAAAGAAAGCAGAGAGGAAGCCATGCTTGTATCTACTCTTGTTTTTTCTCAGATACATTACAGACTTCCAAGTGAAGGCAAACGCAAAGGCTGTATCTTCTTTTGATCATTGATTCAAAAAATAATTTATTTACTTTTCTCAGTGAAATGAAATTGTTTTAAGTGACTGGGCTAAAAATCTGTGGTTCTGCCTCAAAATAAATCACAATACTTATTCTAACTCTCCATAGGCCTTGCACTAAGACAACTTTGGTTGCAAAGCCTAATTTGCTAGAGAAGCAAAATCTCTATGAAGAATATAGACATGCCAGGTGCTCTGCAAACATGTTCAGAAGTATAGCATGTAAAATTTCTGTCCAAGTGTCCTAGTTAAACATTTTCAAAACCTTTCCTGGTACACAACCACAGGTACATATACATACACACGCGCCCAGTAAGAAAAGAGATAAAGAACTGTTACTATGAATTAGATAATTTAGCAAATATCTTGACTTTTTTAGGCTACTGAGTTTCTGTATCCTCAACTAGAGCAACGTTAATAACCCCCTAGTGATCCAATTAAAAAGAGAATGAATGCACGATGCAAAAACCAAACCAAAACAGAAGCTTCTTTAGGCACCGTTATCTCACCCTGTGGGAAATATACTTCCTGAATGCATGTGTTGTTTCAATCAATACCCCAACCTTGAAATAATTCAACATAGTATTTCGTACACTGTGTGCATGTATGGGCATCTGAGCACACACATAAAGATATTAACATATGAGCATGCTCTTCACATGTGAGGATGAAACTACTCACGCAGACTGATCCTGGTGTGTGCAGATGTCACATGAAAGGGCCACCGAGAGGCCAAGCCTCCTGTCCTTGTGAAAACACCATTCTTTCATCTGCAGACGCAGCTGCTACTTTCCAATGCCTAAAAGAGACAGGACTATCCAGAGACAAAGCTACCGCCAAACCCCTGCTCCAGGATTTAGAGTCTCAAGAAAGAATCTTTACCCTATTGAAAAGATATTCGGGGAGATAATGGATCAGAAGAAAACTCTGTTTATGCAGCTTTTAATGTAAAACAATCATTCGAGTCTCGTCATACATAATGTGAAAACAAAAAGTTTATCCTTGTAAACAGATAAATAAGTTTAAAATTTTACTAGTGATCAGATAGCTGAAGTATAATGAATTATGTTGCTGCATTATTTGAAAAAAAAGAGATAAAAAATCTGGGATTTTTTAAATCTGAAAACATTTAGGAATAAATTTAAGTTCCAATTCACTGAATATATCTGTAAAGTTTATTATAATTCCAAAGTTTCCAGTTTAAAATGGCTTCTTCCTGAAGACTGGAGTGTGTAAATTGCATAGAAATGGAGAAAGGGACATTGATTCTCACACAAAATGAGTCCAATTTCAAAGAAACTAGTTCAAAACTTGAATTATTTTATCTAATAGAAGTTACCTACAACAAAAGGATAGTGTGAAGTCTGACAATTGTAGGTCATGTGTACCCTCTGTCAAAATAATTCTGATCCTTTCTGCTAAATAGCAATTTTTTATCTCATCTATGTTCCTACTCTATACAAGAACTCTTTTCCTCCACTTTAAAATAAAAAAGTTTAAAATGTCAAGAATGTTTTCAGGTTAGCACAATTAACCAATTCTTCTAAATTATTTTACTTTCTTTCAATACAGGTAATAACCGAAAGCATTAACCTATTTGTGAGATGCATATTTAATGAATATTCGGTCTTTCCATTTTATGAAACCAAATAAATACACTTTGTAGAGTAATATATGCATATAAATTGTTTCTTTATGATGAACAGTTTTGAAAATTCTTTTTTAAACAAGGAAGAAAGAAAATCTAGAATAGTTAAGTGCCACTAAGAAATTAAAGCATGTAATATTAGGAATTATCCATGGTTTCATGAAAGAATAATCAAGGAAATTTTGAAAAATAAAAGGCTAGTTAATCTATTCTACCAACCATCAACCTTTAAAATGTTTTATAGATTTGTCATAATGAAAACAGCTTGATATTGCTACTATTTCTTTTCTTTCTTTTTTCAAATACCTTCAGTTTGTAGTTGGAGTCTACACTCTCTTTTCTCCAAGTCTATTTTCTGTCTCTCAGTTTTCTTTCTTTTTATTGCAGCTTTCCCTCTTCAACATAAACTTTTGGCATTCTACTAAGAGGTGCATTGGCTACTTTTGAAGCTGCCCACTCTCACTAAATACCTTTACGTTCAACCCCTATAGAATTAACCCCTGCAATTCATAGCGTGTATGCAATGTTCCCGCAGTTCTAAATATTGTAAGCAAGTCATGTGAAATATCAAAAGTGTCAGAGTAGCAATTAATAACTCTGTAAGTACAAACTGGAAAATACCGTTCCCCATGATTCAGCAGCGAGGCAATTAGTTGTCATCAGAGTGTACCAGTCGTGATATACCGCTCCAGACAGCTAGTTAGCCCTCCCTCATCTCTTACAATTAAACACGCTGCATCCGTGTCATTTAGCCCCTGATCTTCATAGGAGGTAGCACAATGTGTTAATTTAGGAAGTCCCAATATGCAGTGGATCGTCACAATCAAAGACTTGTGTTCCACATCAAGCTGTCATTTCCATGCCTTTGTGCATGCTGTTCCTTCGGGCTGGAACGTGTTCACAACATGCCCTGCCTTCCCCACCACCCTGCCCCAAGAACCATCTACATACTGCTTAAATTTCTTTCCAGTGATAATTTCTCCAATCATCAGAATGTACTTCATAATTCTTTGACCTCCATGCAGATGAAACTTTCTTCAAGTGTGTTCTTATCTCCCAAACACTGTATTAGTCAGTGGTATAAACTCTCACTCCTCCTCTTGGTGTACTACACCCAAGTAGACTGCTGCCTTTATCACTAATATGCCTCACTGGGCTGTAAATTCTGTAGGCCAAGTACTAACCATGTTTTGGTTAAAGATGATACATTTTCACCATCTAGAAGCATTTCCCTCCATATTGTAAATGAGTATGCATATTTTAGCTTCTTGGAGAATATAGTAATGTTCAAAAACTACTTTTGATATTGAGTCCTTATACAACAATACCACAAACTTTCCTTCAAATGCTTTCACTGTTTTCTCTCTCCAAAACTATAACCAGGTCATCATTACTCTCACGTGTACTCTCAGCAGCCTGATCACTAGCAGCCCAGCTTTATATCCTGCCCACTGTCATATTTTAAAATGTACAATGACTCATCATGCCATTCACAGTTTAAACCCTTCATCAACTGTCCACTGGACTTGGTTTAAAATGCTAAGTCTCTAACATGACTTACAAAGTTGGCCATGTCTGGTCCCTGCCCACCTCCACAGCTCCATCTCTCTGTCAGATTTCATGTTCACCTATTATGTTTCCAGTTCAAGCATTGTTCTTTCCCTCTCTGGGATATTCTTTACCTCTCTTACCACCATTAGCACTACACTTCACTTGGGTAACCTATTTTCACACAGAAGTTTTCAGAGTTCTCCCTGTTCCCCTACCGAAAACAACTCACCTGTTAGGTTATTTCATAGAATAACACATTTTTCCCTGAAAGTATTTTCCTATATTGGAAATTCTCAAGGCATTTTTTCAGTTATAATTTTGTAATTGCGTTTTATTGGAAAGCTGCAAGCTTCATGAGGCCCCAAAGAACAGGTACTTTCTTTATCACAGTGGCACATTTCTCAACTGAGTGTTTATCTCGTAATAAGTTCTTGATGAATACTTTGAATGAGTGAATAACAAAGGTGGCATATTCAGGAGGAACTCAGGAGGGAAAGCTATCCATGAGAGTCCACCTTCTCCTGCAAGGGAGGAGGCAGTTTAAAAGATGTCATAGATATAGAAGAGTGAAATTCCAGAAATTAAGTTTCATGGAAAAATATGTTTCATGGAAAAATACGTTTCATGGAAATTCACAGAATGTTGTCATATCTTAGCTTTTCTAACTAATGCTACTAAAATGAAGTATAGAGCCGGGCATGGTGGCGCACACCTTTAATCCCAGCACTCAGGTGGCTGAGGCAGGAGGATCCTTGTGAGTTTGAGACCAGCCTGGGCTATAAAGTGAGTTCAAGGTCAGCCTGAACTGCATAGTGAGACCCTGTCTCAAAAAAAAAAAAAAAAAAAGGGCTGTGGATTTAGATCAGTGGCATAAGCATCTGCCTGGCAGGCATGAGGTTGTGAGTTCAAACCCTGGTACAAAAAAAAAGTATAATTTCAAGTGGAAATTCCATTGTTTTAATATTTAGAAAGATACACTTTTGCACTAAAAATATGGAAAGAAGGGGAGATGAAGGGAGAAGAGAGCAGAGGAAAGAAAATCTCAAAATAACAGACAGTTCTTTAAACTGGAGGAATTTAACTATATGGAAACAAATTACCCCAGTACATGTGTGCATATTACTGTTTCCTAGTGGTCCTTTAGAAAATCTCCATAAGAACTGGCACCTACCTACTGTTCCCTGTAACCACGGGCCTGAAGGAGAGGAGGAAATATAGAAGTCCCAGGCTGAAGCAGAACCAAGGCCTCAGGAACGCTCTGGGCACATTCAGGAAATGACAAATAGATATCCAGAGTGTAGGTTTCACAGAGATGAGAAAATGTAAGTAGACAGACTTTACCTGAGTGATGTAACAAAACTGTTGATGATTTAACAGAAATTCTTCTTCCCATTATACTTAGTTCAGATGCAGACGTACCATTGTTTCTAGCAGGAAGCCAACAGAAAAGAAAGAAGAAAAGCCACTCAACAGTTCATCAAGAAAAGGGGAAAATTAAAATGTGTTACATACGTGCACCAACTCTACACAAGGCATGGAAACACTATGTACGGCAAACATGTGCTCATAAAAAAGTGGGGTAAGGAATGTATTGGGCAACTTCTGTGTGCCTGCTCCAAGCCTGACATGGGATGAGGACAGAGAAGAACAGGAAAAACAACTGCTGTGTTTCCTTCACATCTGTGAGACACAGTGAATTGCCATGAAATAGTACACTGTATACAGCAGAATCAGCGTCTAAAAGTGACAGCAAGTGACTCCTTCTCTCTGCTCCTCCTGTACACATGTACCTGGCCCCATCCAGCTCTTGGCCTCCATGGAGGCTGGAGAGAAAGGCAGAGCCAGCCAGAAAGAAAACACAGTCCAGGGCTGGGGAGCATCTTTGACTCTTTTTCTCTTCCTGGCTCCATCCCAAGTCTTGCAAAGTTACGGAATGTAGAATCATCTGAGGCCCGCCCCTCCCCTGGATAACTCAGAGAGTCTCCACTCTATTCCTAACGGCTCTTGTTTTCACTTCTCTGTTCCTTTGATATACAAACAGCCTCCTTTCCAACACATGACAACTACTATGACTGCTAAACACTAGGTTTTTCTTGGAAGTTCATCCAAACAGTACATGGTCTTACCGTTAGGTTATGTTCACTAGTTATCTGAGTCTCTGGAAATGCTATTTCAATAATGCACAGCTATATGCTTTAGATTTGCACTTCTTTTTACATGAAAACTTCAAAACC